>HG738138.1:22647153-22875230 GCA_000499405.2 Onchocerca volvulus | reverse complement strand
TTTCCATCACTGAAACTTCCATGAATGAGGTAGCAGGCTTTCTTTCGAGGAAGACATCTTTGCTGATTTCTTCATGGGCTTCAGCCTCTTTTGCTGCTGCAATTTCTTCCTTTATTTCTATTTTGTCACGTTCGATTTTGGCTTCCGATGTAGACGTCTCATAATGTGCTGTTTCATGTTGCATAATCGCATATAGAATCTCTGCATGCTCAATAAACGTAGGTTGTTCTATAGTGATTGATGTTTCAGTTTCTTGCTGTGGCGTTTTAGAAACATCTCGTTTTGATATATCGTAAACGTTTTCCATCACTGAAACTTCCATGAATGAGGTAGCAGGCTTTCTTTCGAGGAAGACATCTTTGCTGATTTCTTCATGAGCTTCAGCCTCTTTTGCTGCTGCAATTTCTTCCTTTATTTCTATTTTGTCACGTTCGATTTTGGCTTCCGATGTAGACGTCTCATAATGTGCTGTTTCATGTTGCATAATCGCATATAGAATCTCTGCATGCTCAATAAACGTAGGTTGTTCTATAGTGATTGATGTTTCAGTTTCTTGCTGTGGCGTTTTAGAAACATCTCGTTTTGATATGTCATAAACGTTTTCCATCACTGAAACTTCCATGAATGAGCTAGCAGACTTTCTTTCGAAGAAGACATCTTTGTTGATTTCTTCACATATTCCAGTTTTACTGACTTTTGTCTCTTCTATATCTTTTTCTACTGCTTCTTTAAATTTCGTACTGTATTTGGTTAACGTTTCTCCAGTGCTTGCCATTAATTCCATCGCTTCATTGATTTGTATACCTCTGATTCCATCGCTCCGTTGATTGTTTTGTTCGGACTCAAACTGGGACGTCGATATTTCGGAAGTTTGTAAAATTTCGTCGTTTTGGTAACTCTTATCGGTCGGCTTCTTGTTTTCAACTCGTATTCTTCGTATTTTCTTATGCTGGATTTCATCCCATGCCTCTTCGATTCGAATATAGCATTCTGTTTTAGCTCGTCCGGCTGGATTGATAGCTTCACAGATGTAATGTCCTTCAAGAATGTGCTGCATATATAATGTTATGACACCACTATTGTAGACTACATGAAAGAATCTGAAAATTTTTTATTTTAGTGAGTTGTAATTTAATTATTTAAGTGGCATCTTTGATTGTTAAAGCTTTTTTTATTTTGCATTAGAATAAATGTGATTAATTGTTCACTGCTCAATTATTTATGACTAAAGCAATATCAAAATGTTAATTTTTTGAGTAACAGTTAAACACTTTTTTGCTTCATGCTGCTATCATCATGGACAATATCTTTGTTTTTACTTCTTGGATTGGTCATTAGCTTTAAATAGATCACAACTTCTTTTGAGCAATCAAAATAAGCTATGATCTATCTAGAGGTAGAACTAAATGCTATTGAAGTTAGTTCATAGGTAAATAAATAAAGCATTCCACTATTCCACTTGTCTATTTTTCTACTCCACGGTTTATTATGCTTTAAGATTGTTATGTATTAGATAAAACTTGAAAGTCAGAAATTTAAATCTTGCAACTAAAATAATAAAGCGCGTGTAGAGCTGAATTTTTGTGCAAAGCATTTAGCCAAGCTTCTTTATGAGTAATATAAACTGACCTATTATTTTTCAAGATCGGGCATCCATTATGCGATATTCGAATACATGGTGTTGGTAGACCGTAGACACAACAGCGCAATCCTGTGCTGAAATCTTTTTCAAAAAGAGCAAATGGTTGAATGAAGTGCGGTAGCACTAAAACTGATTGAGGAAAATATTTTTGTCGTTTGATTGAATCTTCAATGGAAGCTTCAAATTCGTCCCTTTCAGCGATCATTCGGTGTTGAGCAGATCGAAAATCAAATGTTGCCTTATATCGGTGGCGTGTAATGAGGATCACGTATGCTTCTGCAGCATAACCCATTGCATTTGCTATACAATGCACGACTGTAAAGACACCATTATCCTCAGCAAGATTTCCACTCTGTTCTTCGCGTATTTCCATCTGCCGCTTTTCCAATGTTTCTGGTGCACCTTCAAATTGACGCAGCTTAAATCGTGTTTCACGTTCTTCATTGCTTTCCGATGTTTCTGCCGCATTTAGAAGCTCAATGTAACGTTCAATAATGTCTTTATCTTCAAAAAATTCGTGTAGTCCATCATCTTGGAATATTTTTTCAAATTCTACCCTTTCATTAATAGTTTCTCGGCTCCAGTATGAAGGTCTTTCAATGGTACGGTCTTGAAGCGTCCAGAATTCTCTTGTACTACGTACGACCACTCTTAAGTAAGTTCGCGTACGGATAACATCCTCTTCAATGATTATTTTAAGTAACTTCTCCTCTTTTATTTTTTTTGCTTCCCCTGTCAGTTTTACTTGAGCCGAAAGTTTGTAACTTATAACCGTTATTGTTAGTGCTACTGCTTCAATCAAGTAATTCAATGTGCCTGTTGGAATATCTTGGTCGGTTGTGATTTCCTCTTCAAATAGATCTTGCTCCACCATTTCATTTCTCTTTCCTGCTATATCAGCAGTTGAGCAGAAGTATGACATCGAGACTGACAGAACTACGGCCTCAGCTGATTCCATTGCACCTTCCAATTCCATTGTTGTAGTCAAGGAAACTTCTGAGCTATTTATACGAACAAAACTTTTAGTTTGCACACTACCAATACCATTTGTTGCTTCACATATATATAATCCTTCTTTGTCACCTTCTGTGATTTTCAACATAACAATACCGTCCTCATAAATGGTAAATGTATTCCTGAAAGGTACCATCAAAAACTGAATATTTTTAAAGGAATATTCAGAAAACATTCAAACCATGCAACTATTTGTTATGGCATTATGAAAAATAAGCAATATATTATGACGAGATAAATTGATACTGGGAAATTTTCAAGAAAAAGTAAACTGGTAAATGGTTTTAGCTTAAAAAATTATAGATTAAAATTTTATCATAGTTTTTTTCTTAGGATTTTATTCAAAGATTGGATATTTCCATATTTAGTTCTACCATCAACTTACAATGTCATTTGATAAGATAAATCAAATTTCCCAATATTCTCGTATGTACTTCACAATTTGTTGAAATTGGAAACTTGGCAAAAATCTTCATTTAATTTGCTCAAAAATGGCTGATAGCTTGTTCTGTAAATTGAAATTAAAACTTCCCACCTGTTGTCTGCCTGAATTTCTTTGCCATTACATGACCAGCGAATTGTAGGCATTGGTTCACCCGTAACGATACATTTAAGTTGCAATTCCTCAGTTTCCGATATAGTTATATCATTTAATGGTAATGTAAACTGAGGTTTTTGGAAATGAGTGGTGAATGAATCTTGTGACGACATTGAACTTGGCGATATTTCACTTACGGTACGATCCTCCACAATGCTTTCTGCAAGTGAATTTCTTTTGAATTTTTTCAAGTGAAGAAGAATTTTTCTTTTTCTTGTCATTTAGGGACTTATGTTTACCAAGTGCATTTCTTCTATAATACAAAATGCAAAATATTTTTGAAATAAACAGACACATACAAATTTTTTTCACTTCATTCGATTTTTACGACTATTTTTCTCTTAATTTCAAATC
This sequence comes from Onchocerca volvulus, assembly GCA_000499405.2. NCBI lineage: Eukaryota > Metazoa > Nematoda > Chromadorea > Rhabditida > Onchocercidae > Onchocerca > Onchocerca volvulus. The sequence continues at coordinate 22,871,622 of HG738138.1, read as the reverse complement.
ATTTACTAGAATTTATATCATTTACCACTTTATTTGAATATCGGCAAAAAAGCGATGTCTGATGATTTGATTTCATCTGTATTCACATTTTTATTAAAAAATATGCTCATTTATTGGATGAAAGAATGAATTTTTCAAAAATAGAATTACAAAAACTCATTTTAATGAAATCTTCAATCACCTGTAACAATCATTCTACTTTCAGTTTTTGTGGTACCGAACAAATTCATTGCCGTACAACTAAAAATTGCGTTGTCCTCCTCTGTGACATTTAAAACACGCAAAATGCAAATCCCGTCATCAGATATAGTTGAGTAATTCCTGAAAGATCATGAACACATGTTTTAATTGCGGAACTTTTGTGAAACTCACTAGACAAATAATATAGCACAACATATATACATATTAATACTTTGGAAATCTAGCTATAAAACTCAAACATGAATTATGGGATATTTTCATTCTTTTTAGTTCTTTTATTCAAACTTTTATCATACTCATTATTTTCGATGATAATATCGTTACGCTTCCACTGCACCGAAGGCAACGGATTTCCGGACACAACACATTTAAGTTGAACATTTTCTCCCTTCTGAAATACATTTTTCTGATTTGCAAAATTAAAAGATTTGAATTTCAATGTTTTTAACAGACAGAAAAATATATCACATGAAAATAACGGTAAATTTCGATATTGGAAAATTTTGAAACCTCTTGAAGATCTTGAAATAATTAAATCTCTGATAAATAATGAACTGGGAAATGAGAAAAAAAAAATCAAAACTAGTAAATCAATCAAAAAAAAAGAAAAAGAATTCAGTAAGTGTCGATTTGTTTATCATTCAACTTCAAGAAAACATTGTTTAAAAAAAAAATATTACTTTAACATGCACTTCTTTGTTAAGCGGTAACTGGAAAACAGGTGATTGTCCTCCGACCGATGTGCTGCTGATGGAGCTTTCATCTGATCCTGTAATATGGATTGTCTGAAAGTTTTGTACTAGGAATTCAATCAATCACTGTTCATAGTATATTGCCTCTGTTTTTGATTCCTATTCAAATCTTACTCTTTATTCAACTTCAGTAAATAAATTCAGGTAAAAATTAGCATTAAGCAAGAAAATTTAATTTACCTGCATGTTTAAAACATAAAAATTTACTAATTAAGTACGATCTTCTAATTTTCATTTCTTAAACACTTCAGTTTTTCAAAAGATTTTCTGAATATGAAAATAGAAAAATTCCTAAATATATTGTATCAAAAGTGATGTAATTATGATTTATTCAAATAAACAATACTTTGAACATGAATAATCGATTGTGTGCGAGTCGTTCCGACTAAATTTTCTGCTTCACAAATCAAATTTCCGCTCCAAGTTCTGTCTACACTGTTTATTTTCAATATGTAGATACCATCTTCAGCGATCATTGTTATGCCACTGTAACAATTATAATTAATAATTTTGAAGTTCCTGGAAAACTTTCATCTACTCCAATAAATTTGATATTAAAAAATTATTGCAGTAATTTTAAAGTTCTTGACTACGGCCTTAAGTATAAAGTTTCTTAATCAGCACACTGAAAATTAATAGGTTATTTTTCTTAATTAATCAACTTTAACAAAAAAATTCCGAATAGTCCATCCAAACGACAAATAAAAACATTTAGTATTTCATACTTTGCCTTTTCGGAATGGCTAAAATCTGAAATGATCTAAAATATACTTACTCGGTGGGCATGATTAGTTGCTCATTAAGATACCATCGAACCTGTGGCGTAGGTGTCCCAAAAATAATGCACTTGAATGAATGGGTTGCAAATTCTTCAATCTCGTAAATTTCATTTAAATTTCCAGCAAACTGAGGAGCTGTATGGATGGAAGATGCGCTAGTTTCATCAGTTGATTCATCTAAGAAAATATTTAATCGGTTCATTTACTTCAAGGTAAAATAAATCTTTCTGGAAGAAGAAATTATCATCTGGTGCTATTTCATTTTTATCAGTTGAATTTTGAAAATTTTTCTTCTAACAAATGAATTAGAGCAAAAATGCAGATGATGTGCACTGCATTAAAAAATAAGCAACTTAATTTAACAAAACTATGAGTTTAAGTTTCATATGCTGTGATTTTAATTCCAGTCTTTGGGAGTATTAGATTATGGCAAAGAGATCAAATTATAATCACAAATTAAGTTAAAAAAGAATTTGTCGTATGAATGGAAATTTTTAATATCAAACAAAATTTCAATGAGAACTGAACAAAAGTGCAATCAGAAATCTATATAGAAAAAATAATTCTTCGTTAATAATTAAAAATAAAAATTTTGATGAAGTTTAAGAAATTATCGCAAATAGAACTCTGAAAATATAATTTCATTATTGAGAACGTAAAAAGTGGATTTATTAGTTTAGTTGATTATTTATTAAATCGCTTTCATTGATGAATGTTAAATAAGTGCTTCTTCTAATCTGAATATTCAAAAAAATTTCGAATGATTTGGAACTCTGCTCTTACTTTTTTCTTCCTTCAATATATTGAAATGAAAAAAGAAGATTGGAAAAGATCTGTTGATTATCGCTCGTGGACCGACATTTCAATCCATTAGTAATTCTACTTCGTGCATTCTATTTGCAAGACCAAACGAAATTGGAAATTATTGTGTGACAAATATGAATAACAAACCTTCTTCGTAAATATTTTCCCGTAAGATAAAAATACATTCGCTGGTTTGTGCTGGTGATGTTAAATCTAAGTGTTGATAAACTTCTACACTTAGCTGTGCACGGTTCCATAATACTTCCATCTCAAAAAATGTTGTTAAACGTAACTTATAAAAAATGCGTATCATACTATCTGAACAATGAGATGCTTTTTTAAACCTAAAGATTACCTCATTTTCTTCTATTATTCGCCTTAGTTGAAATACATTTCGCAAATCAATTTGAGAAGACTGTATTGTCGGTTTTTGACACAATTCAATCATTACACTAATATTTTCTTCAGATTCCTGAATAACATGTTCGTATGTTATATTGATAATGCCTTCAACAAGTTCCTTTGCAAACAAGCACAAGGATTGTTCAGCTAATGTTTTGTAGTCTGTTTCCACCATAAGATTTGCTTCCACAAGTTCGTGATTTAAAGCATGATAACAGGTTTCAATATCAAGTTTCGTAATTTCATCCTTGTGTCGTTTTTCGGTGATTTCAATAATTTTTTCGGATGTAACAGTAACCGATAATAATTCTTCTTCTGGATAAAATCCAAAGGCAGTATAAATTTCGATATTTTCAAGAGATGGAGCTTGTACATTCGTAAATTGTCTTTCCTTTTGAACAACTAAGACAGTAGCATCACTATAACTAGCTTCTGATTGCACTTCGAAATGTGTTTTGATATATGAATTTTCTTCTTTTGCTGCTTCTATCCAAGCTTCTGAAGTTTCTTGCGCTACAACCTTTGCTTCAACGGAGGTGTGCAGATCTCTGTTCACTGTTGAAAACATTTCGGATATTATTTTTGCAAGATCTGATGAGAAGACCATATTTGTTCTTTCTACAATAGTCGATGCTCGAATAGACAGTATTGCTGTAATGTTTTCAACTTGATAAAATTCAAAGGCAGTATAAATTTCGATATTTTCAAGAGATGGAACTTGTACATTCGTAAATTGTCTTTCCTTTTGAACAATTGAGACAATAGCATCACTGTAACTAGCTTCTGATTGCACTTCGAAATGTGTTTTTATATATGAATTTTCTTCTTTTGCTGCTTCTATCCAAGCTTCTGAAGTTTCTTGCGCTACAACCTTTGCTTCAACGGAGGTGTGCAGATCTCTGTTCACTGTTGAAAACATTTCCGATACTATTTTTGTAAAATCTGATGAGAAGACCATATTTGTTCTTTCTACAATAGTCGATGCTCGAATAGATAGTATTGCTGTAATGTTTTCAACTTGATAAAATTCAAAGGCAGTATAAATTTCGATATTTTCAAGAGATGGAACTTGTACATTCGTAAATTGTCTTTCCTTTTGAACAATTGAGACAATAGCATCACTGTAACTAGCTTCTGATTGCACTTCGAAATGTGTTTTGATATATGAATTTTCTTCTTTTGCTGCTTCTATCCAAGCTTCTGAAGTTTCTTGCGCTACAACCTTTGCTTCAACGGAGGTGTGCAGATCTCTGTTCACTGTTGAAAACATTTCCGATACTATTTTTGTAAAATCTGATGAGAAGACCATATTTGTTCCTTCCACAATAGTCGGTGCTCGAGTAGGCAGTACTGCTGTAATGTTTTCTACTTGTGATTGCAATTCGAAATTAGTCAGAAATATTTGCAATTCAAAAGTCGTGGTATTAAGGTCCAATTTTACAGAATCTTTTTGCTTTGAATAAATACTTCTATTTGCAAAAGTTTCATGGCATAATTGTGACCAAATTTCAGTTGTCAATTCTGCAGTTGTATCGGAGAATTTCCGACTACTTTTCTCGACAACTGAAGGAACTTGGGTTTGCAATACTGTCGTAATATTACCAGCTTTAGTCTGCGCTTCAAAGCTTGTTGATGTATTTATATATTCTTCGCTAGAAGTTTTCAAATATAATTGATTACTATTCTTTCGTTTAATCGGCACATCCAAATTGACGTAGGAATTGCTTTGGGCTTGAGACCACAATGTAGCTATCAAATCAACGGTTTTATATGAGAAGAAACGACTTAATTTGAAAATATCCGCCTGAATTATCTCTGACAAAATAACTTCAAGTTCTTCAGCTTCAGGATATTCCTCCAAAGCTATTGAGACAAATGTATCTTCAACAGATGAAGCTTTGAATTGTCTCTGTATATTATCCTTTCTAGCAATATAAATATCAACATCCACAAAAGCTTCTCGGCAGATTTGTGACCATAGTTCGGTTGCGAACTTCACTACACTGTCTGAAAATTTGCGATCATTCTTCGCAATAATTGAAGGTGCCCGCATTGGCAAAGTAGCCATGATTTTTTCGATTTCATCTTGGATGTAAAATCTCGCTACTAAACTGATATTTTCTTCTTTTGAAGCTTTCAGATGCATTTGAAGTGCATGCGTTCGACCGATTTGAATGTTATGATCTGCATGGAAATCGAAACTTTCCATGTATAGCTCTGTAGTTAGATTTACGACAGCGTCTGAAAATGAGCGACTAAACTTCTGAATGAGTGCTGGAAGTGGGCTTAGCAATATGATTTCTGAGATTTCCTTCTTTGGCCGCTCTTCAATCATAACGATAATATCTTTTTCATTAAATTGTGCGCTTTTAATATTCTTAATCAAAGTGTCTTTTCGAGCAGTGAAAAGTTCTTTCTCTACTTCCAAACTACGTTCAATTTGTGATTGGATTTCTGCTGTTTTTTGAACCAAATCATCGGAAAATATAATAGATCTTTCAAAGATTGTCGGTGCTCGCATTAATAGTGTTATCGAAGCATTGTTTTCCTGAGATTGAATTTCAGATGATGCTATAGCATATAGATTTTCACAAGTTGAAACTCTAAAATTAGCCATGCATGCATTCATTTGTGATGTTAGAAAGATAGTATCTGCACAGAATTCTCGGGATACATGACACTGATACTCTAAAAGCACACTGACAGTGGTATCTGAAAATAACCGATTTGTTTTTTCGACAATTTTTGGTGCCTTTATTAATAATGTAGCTAACGCCGCATTCAATTCCGATTGAGTATTGAAAGCTGTCGATATAGTGAAATATTCTTCAACTGAACCGGAAAATCTTGCGCTCAGTTGATCCATTTCTACTGCTCGAAAATCATCAATGACAAAAAGGCTACGCTCGGTTTTCGACCAAAAATCTAATTCCACTTTTGTCACGCTATCAGTGAAATTACGTTGACTGGTTTCATAGTGTATAAGAGGCTTCACAAATATTTCTACTTCCACATTTTCATCCTGAGTTGATTTTGAAAAATTGTATGTTACTGGAAATACTTCAATCGACGCAGCCGTCAACTCCATACTGATCATTTCCATTCGAATCAACGGTATTTTTTTACTTGTAAGCAGATTTCGATCCAAGTGTAACTGCAACATTATTTCCAAAGACGAAATTGAGTCTATATAATTTTCGCTCGTGGTAGTTGACAAAGTTACTGGAAAAGTAATTGCAATATCTTGCTGTTGAATAGGTTTCCATATTGCGAAAATTTCATCAACCATATTTGCTTTAGAAGCTTTGCATTGAAGATAAAGCATTTCCTTTCGAACAACGGCAATTTTAATTGTGCTATCAAAAATCTGCGGTACTTTATATACAGCTATTAATTCCAGCCAGGTGTTGTTCACGATAAACTGTCTTCTAATCATTTCTGGAAATGTGATTAATTTCGTTCGCATCACTGCATCACAAAATTCTCGTTCTGGTGTTCTGTTAAATGTGATGGTATTGTTACAATCTTCAAATATTAGTGCAAGGAAGTGCATTTCTAGTGCTATTATCGTGGGAATTTTGTTCACGATATCCGTAGCTATAGTTTGCATTGGTGACAACAGTATCACATCTAATTTAACCGAACAATCACCTAATTTTGTTTCTAATTTTTCCACAGTTTTTGGCCGTTTACTTATAGTAGCGGTTAATTGTTCCACGTTTGATTGATTTATAAAACTAGCTCTAAGTTCAGTATATTGTGAACTGAGATGAATTTGTGCAAATTGTTGTGCAACCAGTGTTAGTACTATAGATTCAGCAACAGCATGAGCAACTGAAGTAGATGTGAATTCAAACCGAGCGTTTGTTGTTACAAAATTGCACTCAACAATGGTTACTTCCATAAAAGTTAAATCCTTGCTAGTTGCATAAGAAGGCTCACGATGTATGTCGATTTCTTTTTCCATTGTCTGAATGGATAATTGTCGTGAAAGATAGCTGACCGATGTGGATCGTCTCTCATCAACAATTACTGGAATTTCAAATGATTGCATGGAAAATTGCAGATCAAAATATTCTTCCATATTACACAACTGATACGCTTCGAAGGTGTTTTGAAGATTCACACGATCATATAATTGCGCGAATGCTTCATTTGTTAAAGATGGTGTTGGATGTAGTGATATGTCAAAATCTTCGGTGGCAATTTGTTCCTGTGATTCTGTAAATCAGAAATAAACTTCACATTTTGAAAAGAGATACTTGCAACTTTCAATGATTTTTCTTATTATTATTAACAAGTTCAAGAATGATAATTTGATTCCCTATAATGAAATCTCCGAAAAAAAAAACAATCTCTTTTTAATGAAAAGAAATTCTTTCTGCATACTATCGGGATACAGCCATGCTATAATTTTCATATCTTTCTGCTTCGTATCTCATTTTCTAAAGTAAGTTTCTGAGAGAAAGAATTCAGATAGTTCTCCTAGAAGTTCAACAGAAGTTTCTTGTGCTAAAAAATTAGTGTAACACCAGCCGTTATCGAACTGCAAAAAAAGTAATAACTCTATCTCGAAAGCTCACCAATTACACTAATTTTAGTGACGACAGTATATGAATCTTTAATTACAACACCGTATTCGCCTTCGTCATTCTTTCGAACACTATGAATTGTGAGACTATGCTCAAAGCCATCAGCTGTATCTTTCTTTTCGATTCGTTCGTTTTGCGTGATCGGTTGCAGATTCTTACGCCAATCTAATGAATATTGTTGCGTGATGGTTTCACAATGAATTGTTGCAGCTGAACCAACTGGCACTAGCGATTCCTCAACTGTAACTTGACTTGGATATTCTCCTGTAATGGGAAATTATCAATTTAAAATATTGTAAATTGATTTAATTGAAATCACAAGTTTAATGTCAGAAATCAAAATAAATTCAGATTTGATTTTAGTAAAATACACATCTTGGACTGTTCGGTTCATAGGTCAGCGTGGCTTAACTTTCATTATGATTCAGTTTTAGCAGTGGAAATTACTTTACAACAAAAAAAAAGGTGGAATTTCATTTTGAAAAATGCCATGCAAAATGGATAACAGTTTTTGATATAAATCGCTTTCTGTGGGAACAAGTTGAATAGAAGGATCATTTCATCTTTCTATATAAAGTGGCAAAGTAATAAAATTTCAAATTTCATAAAAAATATTTGTGTATTGTCCTCAGTTATTAAAATTGTATAAAACTTTTTAATGCAACAAATTAGTTGCCTTTAAAGCTTTGGAATTTTCTTATAAATACGAATTGAATTTAAGAAATTTGATAAGTTTTTTCAATTATACATCAATAATTACATTTAATGATTGGTTTTTACCAGTTATATTCGTAAAGCATTTTTTCATTACAGCATTCTGTTGATGAAATTCAGAATTTTTTGGGAATTAAAACTTGTTTGAACGGAAATTTTGTAAACACTCAACTGTCAATGCCGAGATTTGGAATTAATTTAATTTCATTTATATCCTTATTTATGATCTGAAAACTTGATCAGTGCCGAAATTTGGAATTAATTAATTTCATTTATATCCTTTTTTTATGATCTGAAAACTTGATCTTGCTAGCTAATCTTTGAACAAACAAATTCATGGCTGTGTCGATTTAGGGTCCATTCTCCACTTTAAAAGTCACCCAAAATCTTATTGAAAGATAATTTAAGCAAAATGATTTGTTGATGGAATGAAGAAAACTTTTTGAATCGTTTCAATTAAATTGTTTAAATTCATGAAAAAAATTTTGTTAAATTGTTGTTTAAATTATGAATCAACAATTTATGAAAACTTAAATTGTTTTAAATCATGGATCCCTGTGGTATTTCCGACGCGAACAATTTTAGGAAATTCTTGATAAAACAGGTTTTCCGGTCGTTCGTTTTGACTTTTCAATGATAATTGCCCTTACTTATTCCCCAAAATCTTTCATGATCTCAAACGGTGCTATTAATCACTCCTTTTGCATTTTATAAAATTTTCGATCGGTCAGTAAAAGAAACAAGACAATTTCATTTTTGTTTTGGAAGTATAACTCTTAAACTGAAATAGGTCTAAATAAAATCCATCAGTTTCTCTAAATCCATCAAGAAATGTATTAATTTTGTTTCTTTGTCTTAAATTTTTTGGTTGTCAGGAAAATTTCTGAAAATGCGGGAGTGTTATGTCAGTAATCAACCAATACTCTTTCTTTTTACATCGTAAAAAGACTGAGTAGAGAATATTTCCAAAGTGAAAATTTCACTTATATGAATTCAACTTTGCTGCAAAATTCGATTACCGAAGAGTAAAATAAACAAATATTTTTGTACAAGCATTGTTAACTGTACATTTTTTTCAATAAAACAGCTGGAACTTGAAGTCAACAAAGAAGTAAAAAGAAGTGATGATGAGATTATGAATGGGCATAAGAATAACAGTGATAAGCTTTACTTGAAAACGAACGAAAAATGCTGGCAGAATGAGCGAATTATCAGTCAATAACAAATATAATACAAATTATTAGACAAATGATGAAACAACAACACATTTTAAAAATGACAAAAGTCGGATTAATTATTTTCCTATAAAATGACATTGTATAAAGATGGTGCAAAGATTCCAAAAAGAATTAAATAGAAAAGCTTTCTAATCAAATCAACAAAAAAAATATCAAGACTAAAACTTCACTAGACCATTGCATTAGTGAGGTAATTTAAATGCTTTGCAATTAAGCATTGACAGCATTTTTAATTTGACCAGTTGCAATTAGCAGCAATCAAATGCCTAATTTTTCGGATGTTCCCTCGCTTTTCTGACAAAATTTTTTGGAGCAGCGAAATTTTCCTTTTCCAAAATTTGATCAGGAAGTACCAATATCCTTTAAATGGGTACCACAGCTTTGTTCTACTTTACAATAACACGAAATGAACTTTCACTAATTATTGTTCTGCATATCACTCACATAAGAAATCACTTCGAGTGCTATCATTGCAAACTACAGACGAAATCATTCGATTACAATCTATGCAGGATTGATTCAGAGATGGAATTAAAGAGAAAAAAATCAATGTAGAGAATCCCTAAAGATGCGTTTGGTATGTTTACTACCGATAGATGTACAATTGCTTACGATCAGATGAGCAATCTTGAATTCATTACCGTTGATACAGATACTGTAGGATGCTGAATCATCAGCTTGTGTATCATGAATCACTAGATAATGTTTTAAACCATTCACAACATGTTCAAGTTTCGCATCATCCGAAAACTCAATCTGTATATCATTTTTGCGCCACACCAACTCCTGTACCTCATCGCTATTTTCCAACTCACAAGCAATTGTTGCGGTACTACCCAAAGGTACCAAATATTCACGATAATCATCTTCGCCAGTTTCTGTTCCCAACGCACTGATGGTCACTTCACGTTCATCAATGCGTTCTGTGTTTGGAAAGAAATTAAATAAGAGAAGAGTTAGTAGGAAAAGCCGGTTTAATAATCAGTCTGAAGTTCGTTATTTTCAGGATTATAATAGATTTTTTTGTTAATAAAAATAAAAATTCAAAAGACATCTGCTAAAGCAAAATCTTCAGGGAAAGAATTTCGATACAGCTTTAGGAAAAAAGAAAAGAAGTAGCAATTCAAATACTTGTTATCAGCATTACAAAAAATCAGTTATGCTTACCTTCAACAACCAATGTAACAGTTGTGAAATGATCACCCAAGAAAGCATAGTAAGTTCCCTGATCTTCCAATTCAGATTTATCAATAATTATTCGATGAAATCCAAACTGATCCGCTTCTAATTGTATCCTCTCATTTTCAGTCACCCATTTCTTATTATCTTTACACCATTCAACTTTTTGATTAGCACTGTTAACTTGGCACGAAATAATCGATGGTTGTCCTTCCATGACAAACAGTGTTTGTGGTGGACTTATAAAATGTATATCGCTATTGATTTTTTCACTTGAAGTGTCAACATTTTCTACAATCAGGCATGCAACCGGGTAAATGATGTCATTGACTCGAATACTGTAAACATCGCCATCCATCAGACTTACATGTGAAATAACCAACACTTCCAATAGATCATGACTTATACGATCTGTTTTTCCGGGTACAATTTGCATTATAGTTTTACCTTTGAACCAATCAATGAGACTTCCAGGAGCTAGGAAATTGTTGAATTCACACGTGATTGTAGCAGTTGATCCTTCTCTAACCACATAACTTGGTACACTGAGATTTTGCCAACTGGCACTTCGATCACTAAATTCGGTCCAATCAAAAGATTGTCGTGATGATGAGCGAAATGATTCATGCGAATGTAGCGAACGTTTTTCAGTTTCATTCGATTCCGATACAGTCACATTTTGGACCAATGAATTTCGTGTACCCGAATCACTAATCGATCGAGTCATAAGAGGTTGCATTACGATATACATCGATACTTTTCCCCAAGGAATTTCTTCGAGTGAAGCTCGTGCAACGTCATGCATGCTTCGGGCAACAATATTTACAGAAATACCGGTATGTCGTACTCGATCTTCCGTAGTTTTGGATGAATGATTATGCTGCTCATAATCACTCGTCGCACTTATTCGCTCTTCGTCAGTTTCACCACCAGTCAGATATCCAACTTGATACGAAAGAATACCTTCGTATTGCTCACTACGAATTAGCGATAAATTCACTTCAACTGTATTTGAAAGCTTTAAATCAAGACTAATTGAATCACTAATATGATCTAAAAGTTTCACTGTGAAATCCTGTGCTTCATCTGGTTGTTCAACTAGCACATCGAAATCTTCTTCATTAACCGCACATGCTTCAACTTGAGCTCGTACTTCAGGTGAAAGAGTTGCTAGCACCTTGAGTTTACTCGAACAACTCTTATAGATTACATTGATTGTAGTTTCCTCTGATATTTGTTTAGTATCATCTTCACATATAAGAATTATTTTTTTCTTGTAACTATCCAAGTAATTGACTCCATCTTTGTTGCTTCTACTAAAAGGAACATTAACAGTTTTTGCAGTCAAGTTCTTGCGCTCTAAGCTTGATTCTAATGTTGGCGTTGTAATATCACTTTGCTTTTTGTCTTCAACAACTATTTGTTGAACATCTTGGCTTGTTGTCGGAATATCAATATCTGGTATGCCAACAGAGATGACAGTGTTTGTACTCATAGACATAAATGGATTTGCAACCTTAGAACTTTTACTATTTTCCATTATTGTTGACAGTAAATCGATACCATCAATAACATCGGTATGAGGATTGCATATAACCATTAGATCATCCAAATCATCTAAAATTTCATCTCCATCATCAATTGATTCAATTTCATGTAACGAATTCGCTTCATCCTCCAATGGATTTGTTATGGTTGATTCTCGTGCTTTTGTGTTGGAAGAAGCATGCAAATGTTGCGCTGACTTTTGAATATCTTCGAAATTCTCATCTTCGGATGAACTGTTTCTCGGATTTTCGATCATTTTCGAATTTTCATTTATTTTCTGATCCACATCGGTTAAGCATTCCGAAATACATTGGTTGTAACTTTCATCCAATTCAGGAGTTGTGGACTCTTGAATTGGATGGAAGTTTTTCGCTTCTCTTTCATCTTTCAGTTTAGCAAAATTTTGTCGTCGTTTTGTAGCATTTCCAATAATGGTTTCGACTTTACTTATGTTCAAATCTGACAAAAGTTCCAGTGTCTGTAAAAGTTCTTCTTCGTTCTCTTCTTGGACTTCTCTCTTCGTTGGCTCAAAAAACAAAAATGAATGCATAAGTGATTCCGGCAAATAATCGGAATCCTCACATAGAAGTTGCATTGGACTAGATTCATCAAATATTTCAAATGAAATAAGATAATTTACTTTGGATGGCCAAGTATACGAGCAGCTGTAAAAGTCTCCCTCTTTGCTGATGATTCTGTCGGAATTGATTTCATTAAGTTTTTCAGATTTTTGTTTAAATGTCGATAAGTTTGACTCTTCTGCATCCTCTAAATCCTTGATATTCACCGGATCCGAATAATCACTTGCATAAATTGAAACTTCTCCCTTCTCGTTCGTTGTCATATTCTGATGCATAGGCGATAGACTATTCTGCGTATCAGAAGTACAGGATAGAATAAGAAGATTTTTATAGTTATCACATGATTTTGAACGACGCTTCAAACGAGGTGGAGGAATTGGAGGTGGAAAACTTTGCTGGCTTATTCCTCGTAACCTTCGTGGCGGCGGTATAGGAACTGCTTCTTGTGAGTCCTGAAGGGAATTTAGTGAAAATGAATTGCTTTGTGGTTCACCGAAATTTGATAAAGTAATTTTGTCATTTTTTTCAGCGGCTGGCTCCAAAGCAGCTGTCCATGGTGCATTATTAATTCCTGTCTCTTGCAACATCATACTTTTATCATCAAAAAGCGCATCGTCATATGTAGAAATTTCAGAGTTCTGACTTCTCGACATTTGATTCTCTGAATTGTTAGATGAACTACACAATTTCACAATGGCGTTGACGATTTCTGATTCCTCACGCTTTACAAGATAAAAATTAACTGAAGCGTCTGCTTTGAAAAAGAATCCAGTCTTAGAAGTCGGAGATAAATGACGAGATGTTCGTTTCGATAATTTCATTCGTTCTCTATTAGTAGCAAGAGATTTTCGTTTAAATCTTTTTCTATACAATGATATCAAATCAATCATTGAAGAGACATTATTGCGAACTTTATGTAATAAACGGATTGCAGCATCGACGCTCGTTTTCGAAATATTTCGTTGACAACTTCGTTTGATAAAACTTATTTCATTGTTGATTTGCATAAGAATACTATGTACTTCATGTCGCTTGTCATCAGAATATACCGGAATGGTAACTTTAATTTCTTCATTCAATTCTTTCATGTCATTTTCTTCTTCCTTCTCAACTTCTTCAAGCATACATTCCAAACTTTGAAGTTGTTCCTTAATGTTTGACGTTAAGGGTGTCATCCTTCTAATCTCTTCCTTATCGATGATTCCAACTTGTCGTAGAGCACATAATGAAGTTCCACGAATTTCTCTCTCGATCGAACTTTGTCGAACTGCATATAAATCTTCCTCATTCAGCGATTTTGAGAAAATGGGCTCTGCTTCTGGAATAGATTTCGACAAATTTCTGGATTCTAAATCTCCTCCCATCAATGTCTCTTCGAGATCAGTCAACTTTTCTCGCAGTAATACGACCGGTTTTTTATAAGCAACCATGGTTTCCACAACACTATCCTGTCCTACATTCTTGATAATATTTTCAAGAACTGTTTTTAGAAGTTCTTCGCCTGCTTCTGCTTGTGCTTCGGTTAGAGATTGCCGGCGTTCTATCTTTTCTATCTGCTCGGATATTTCATAAATTGCACGTTCAATTTGAAAGACTTTTTCGTTATCTTTTGATTTCATTTTAATTTCATCCTCAATGTCCTTGCGAATTTTATCAGCTACTCCAGTCCTTGGTAATTCGTCGGTGGTGGTATCATGAGTTGGCAGCGATTCTTTAGTGGAAATTCTGGTATTTGAAGTTGAAGCGTTAACAATTTCAGACCTAACATGGGAAGACTTTGAATGTTCAGCTCCCAATACATAAAACTTATTTGCACTTGGATGTGGTGGTGTTGAAAAACTTTCATTATGCTGTAGCCTGGGATTTGCTGAAGCACTGAAAACCTCAAACTCTTCACTGGCATCAAAAGCTTGACCGGCATCTGTACTTTCTATCGAATTTGCAGAATGTAATAGATAAGTTCTAGTAGAAAGATCAGGATGTGGGTGAATATCCGGTGTGGTGAAGCTATTGCAAGTATCAAGCTTGCTATGGAGTTTTTTATTCCCGGGATTATCGAGATTTTGTTTCGAGTCCTCGTTTGAATCGCAATTAGCTTCACATGCTAATGATCTAACTTCTGCTTTAGATTCAATGCTTTTTTTGCTGGACACCATATTTTTAGAAATTGGATTTAAATTTAAAGAAGCAATTCTAGATGATGAAAAATTCCCTGTCAAATGACTACTTGATGAAGCTAATGTTTCCATTTCAGATACTGATAAATTACGATTTTCACTTGCTTCAGCATGCTCCAAGCTACGACGAAATGAACAGTCCAGGTATACTTTATCAGCAAAATCAAGGCCACTTTCTATTTGATTACTTGTTGTATTCAGTTTATTGACATCTTTTTGTTCGCAGATTATCGCTTTGACAGGGTCAAAATCAAACAGCTCATCTACGTATTGTCGAATTGCAGATAGAATATTGGTATTGATCTCTGGGTCTTCAAATTTTTGCCAAGATAATTCATATTTGAACTTATTATCATCATTCCTGATCAGAATGTCAACTTCTTGCTTTTCTTTAGTAATTTTTTGAGGAAGAATCGGAATTTGTGATTCCTCTTGTTCATCTTTATAGCGAACCATTTCTTCATTTTGCTCACTATTTGCCTTTTTCGAAATATTGATATTTTCCTTCACTGGGAGTGTTGAATTTGCTTGACTGGTCAAACTTTTTGTATCATCTTTTCCAACAACATCAAAATAAGCAAAACTGTGACTAAGATAATCACTTCCTAATACAATGTTTTTCACAGGTTGATTTTGACTGGAGACATTTTCTTTAGAAATTTTAATGAAAATTTCCACTCGTGCTTTTTGCGCCCAACAATATTCACTATCCCAGATAAATGAATTTTCAGGTTTTTTCACTAATAAAATTTCTTCCCACGGTTGACAAATGGCGAACGAAACATTTTCTAATATTAATTTCTTCACATAGAGCAAGAGATCGGCTTTCTGTACTTGTTGCGGTTGAAAATTTTGAATCACGAAGTTGACTGTCTGAAATGATGACATCAAAGATAGCTCAGTTTTTTCACAGTTGATGAGAGCCCAAACAAAAGCACATTCCACTGCAGCATCTGGCAGAAAAACAGAAATATTAAAACTTCGTTCTTGTGATGCGAAATTTTTACGGAATTCTTTCTGCGAGGAAGTGTAACGTGTCACAATTACCGCTGTTTCAGCACTTAGTGGTTCAGTTCGATCAAACTCATAATTGACTACAAGATAATCTCGAGAATTATCATCCCATTCTATCAAATCCTCACAATTAGCAGCAGGATTACGATACATAATCCCACCAGTATTATCACTAAGTGATTTAAGATTATCCAGGAATGCCAAATTGTCGCTACTGTTGTTGGTATTGCTGCCGCCGTTGCTATACAGTATTTTTTTAAATATGGCTTGTTGTTGGTATTTCAAAACATCAGCATCGGCTAAAAAGATAGTTTTATAAGGTTATTTTTAGTAAAAAGAAAAAAAAAGTAAATATCGTTAGAAAGCACTAGAAATATCTCTCTTCTAAAAAAGATTTATCAGCATGCTTGATTAGAATTAAAAAAAAAAAAAAAAAGTATTTCTAAGCAGTAGTAATATTGAATGTTTGATATTATTCGAAAAATTTTTTGTCATGTAGAATCCTGCCTCATTTTTTGCCATATAAATTGAATATTATGGAGCTCGATAAAATGGGCTAAAATTCAAAAATACTGTCATCCAAAAAAATATTACCGCTGCTTTTTTTGGCTTCATTATTTGATAGGGAGAGGAAAACGTGAGCAGAAATGCCGCGTGAAAGACACGAGACTTAAACGTAACAAATGAAGAATAAAGCAAAACAGTATATTATAATAAAGGGATAACTAATCATTAAAATTACTTTAAAGGAAGAAAACATAAAGTGTAAAAAAAGACGGGCAATTTTTCATTTTCAAAAATTGTCATGAATTCAAGAGGATATACTCGAGAATGTTTCTGTGAAGAATTATTATTTCTTGAAATAGTTGTGGGGAGAATGATGATCGAATAAAATGAAATAATGAACAGAATATAATACAAATTAACAGTGCTTGTATGAATTATTGCTCGTATTTTGCAGCAAAATTCAAAATAAGTTTAAAAGGACACAAGTCGGAATACTCTAATGCGATAATATATTTCACTTCATACCATCACTTATGACGTTTAAATCTTGTACCTTATGACAGCACATCTGCTGATCGAATAGTTACCAATTCATCGATCATTCTTTTAACAAGTTATTGCAAAAATATGAAATTATTTCCATTTGTTGTAGATTATTTACTTCTCAACTTATTGAGTATTTCTAATCTAATCATGAAGTTTCCTTTCCAAACATTCAAAAACTTCTCTGGAATACATGAGAATAGAACTAATTCGTTAAAACCTAAAAAGTAAACTAACTGATAGTTTGCAAGAAGCATTTCGTGATCGCCTGACCAGCATCATTGACCGCTTCACAGGTGTATTCACCTTCATCTTCAATCGCAAGCTCTTGGATTTTCAAAATGCAAACACCATCTTCATAAATGGTTTGATAAACGCTTAAAGAAGACAAGAATATAAAATTCCCATTTATTAATGACAAATATTTAGAAATAATGCAGAAACTTTAAACTAGTGAACAGATTTTAAAAAATCTAACTTAATTGCTTTCTTGTTACACGGATTGCCAGAAGTGACAAAATTGAAACATACGGTATTTTATATCAAAACTTTAAACAAATAAAAAAAGATGTTGCTACTTATTCAGATAAAATAAAAAATTTAAATCGCAAGGTCTAAACTAATTTGTGGGAAATGGATGATGATTCGGCTATGAATTTTTTTCATGAGGTCATAATCTACGATCATTATACCGGACCTAGATGCTGCAATAAATGATTTGGAACGTAAATTTCATCTATTTAAGTTTCTGAAGTGACGAGAAAGAAGTAGTACTCACTCCGAATCACGAATAATATCGCCATCCACATACCACCGAATCCTCGGTGCTGGTGCGCCACTAACAATACACTTGAATTGATGAAACTGACCAACTATTGCTGTCATATTTTCCAATGTTTTGACAAATTTTGGCGCTTGGAATAATCCTTTAAAAAAATTAAAATTTGAATTCGCCATTTCTGTGCATTTATTCTTTAATACTTGAGAGATTTTGAAATAAGCATCAAGAGCTCTTTGTTGTTTCATTGATATTTTTGATCAAAAATTTTGCGATTCTCAATCATATAATCCGCTAAGCCTTAAAATACTTTAAATATCTGAGATAATAACAAATCAATAGTAATAAGAAGAAGATATTTGTATCTACCTGTGGATGAGGATTCGGACAAAGAAGCAGATGATGGTTCGAGATGTGGTTGTGAAGATCGAGTTATATCCATAATACCAGGAGCAGATAGTGGCAAACTAATTGATGCTACCAATTCAATGTTCTGAATGACTATCAATATCAAAAAAAGACAGAAGTTTTTGAAAATAAGAATTTCCTTCTTTTTTTTTCTTTCTACAATCAAATTGATTTTTTCAATTATTACTATCTGATTTACCAAAGAATGATTATCATAGGGATATAGATTATTGAACAAAAAGAGTTGTTTTTTCAATCACTGCTTCCGAAAAGTGGAATAATATGGAGAAATACTTTACACAATCCAGTTTTTTATAATCAGAAAGAGCAAAAACGTTCAAAAGCAGAACTTTGTTTCGAAAAAGTGAAATCAGTCAATCAAGATCAATTTCAGATTTTTTTTTTTTTTATGATTTAGATTTTGCTTATTATTTTTCAAAATTCTCACCTGATTTGGACATGTGGCACTAACTTCCACAAAAGCAGCTACAACATCTGCTTCGATTTCCCCAGCTTTTTCATATTTCTTTCCAATTGACCATACACTTTCCTTAAAATTTAAAAAGTTCGGTAAATTCAATACAAGATGTTTCTATTAAAAAGTAATAACAAGAATTATTAGCAATTGAAACTATTTGGTTTGATATTTCATATATTTCACCTGTTTTGAATGAAATCCAGGTGCGGTAAGCGTAGACACATTTAGAGTTGCTTCATCTTCTACAAGACTTTCATATTCGATAACAAGTGCTTGATGTGCCACATCACCTTTCTTAGTGAAAGTCACAAAAATACTGGTAAGCTGAAAGTGCTCAATTTACAACATTTGTGACAATGTTTGCTCAGTAAAACTCGTTTTGAGAATATTTGATGTTATAATGTTTTTATAAACACTGTAATATCAAGTAATTTCAAAATTAAAAACTGTAAACAAAGTATTCGACAAATCTAGCAAAAAAAAAAAAAAATTACTGTCAATATTATCAGAATTCACATTTTGCAATTAAGATTTTGAAGTCTTCACAAAATTAACTATATAAATGTACCTTAAATTTGCTAGCTGCAGCAGCGATAGCGAATAGTTCCGGAACTATTTTCCTTGTATCGACAATCGTTGTTGCATGTTCACCGATTTCTTCTGGCTTGTATATTTTAATATTTGCATGCACTACTGCTGTGCCACTATCAGTTGCAACTTTAGAAACCTAGAAAGACATGCTAAAAATCTCAATTTGAACTCCAGCAATTTTCACAGGAAACTTTCAAGCTACAGATGTTCCCTTTCGAATCGCAGCGAAACTAAATAATAGTTAATTTAGTACTGATGAAGTTTCGGCTATTTCTATGAGGAGTTAGCTCTCAGATTAAAGGGAAGAAAATTACACATGTAATTTTTTTCTCCAGAGATAGCAATAATTTAAAAAAAAAAATGAACAGAACTAATAAAAAAAAAGTGAAGGATTTATTTACAAAAAAAGAAAATAAGTGAACCTTAAAAAAATTCACATTGAGTTATTTGTTTTGTGTTTTTTTTTTTAATAATTTTTAAAAAATCATTTTTTTGTTGTTTTTTTATTAATTTTCTTCCTATTTTTATTTTTTCTTAATTTGTGATATTTCGATTCGATAATATAGTTTTTTGTTTTCTTTTGATAATAAAATTGTTAATAATTATAATTGCGCTTGGTTTCAAATTCATCTCATTAGAATGGATAGGTAATTTGATCCAGCGCATTTCAGAGTATATGAGTGCATATCGAATACGAATATCTCGAAAGAGATACATGAAATCAACTTATAGATTTTTTTACTTGAAAAATCAGAATTGAAAATAAAAACCTTTTTCAAGCTCCATGTAATAGCTTCGCTGAATTTTTGAAATGAGCTCTCAAGTATAATGATCCTTTGTTCAGCAGCAGCATTCCTTCTGGTATATTCCGCATGCACTGATTCTGCGTGCAGCGATTCCGGTTTTTGTTGAAAATGAAAGTCGCAAGTGGCGAGATTCGTCACAAGCACTGGTGCAATCAAACGCATTTCAAGATGTTCATGCTCCGATTCAACAACCGTTATAAAATGATCAAATAGAGCGTCCGGACGTTTAACGTCAACGTTTGCTTCCGCATATGCTTCGCGGAACTTTTCCTGTATTTATTGCAATTACAATTGACGGTATAACTTTAAACTTAATATCTAAAGATTTTAAGTTTCACCGCTTCTTAAAACAATACAAAAATCTTGTAAATTCTAGTTCTGTTGCTCAAGCAGAAATAATTATTAAATTAAATTCTTTTAGGCAGCTATTTCCAAAAGAAGAAAACTTAGAAACCTCTGCAGCCATAATGGTGCTGAAAAATTCATCAACAATTTCAACTTTTTGAAGATTAATTGTACTGACGGCTTGAATATTCTCCTCGCTTACATGCGCCTGAAATAATAATAATTGACAATAATCAAAAAGAAGAGATTAGATACATTTCGTAGTGACTTAAAGTAGAGTAATGAGATATCAGTATCCTGACCGAATATATAACAGAAAAGATTGATTTTATTTTGTTAATAATGATGGAATAAATAGGCATTCACATAATAAACTGATTTACCAAAATAATCACTTACTAATTTATTCAATTTAATTTCGATTTCTCTAAATGAAAATACTTTTCTACGGATATAATGTAAGGGGTTGCTCTGTTACCAAGAAGAAAAGTTTTAACATACTGAATATTTGAAACTCAAGTTCAATATCAATTTTAATATGAACTTAGTTTTCAATCATCAATCTAATTCTAAAAAGTTTTGAGCTGATAACCTTATCGTCGTATAAGCAGGTGACTTCATGTACAGCCCGCTGTGGTGGCTTTTCGAACACAACCGTTGTTGTAGCATTAATCACAGATTGGCGATTTTGCAAGATATGTTGATCACTAATCAGAAATATATCATTAGTTTGAATTACTTCTTCTGCTCTCGTATAACGTGGTTTATGTCGAGATATAGTAGCGCTCTCATCTGCCGATTGTAAAATACGTGCATCGTGCTTGAAAAGTGATGGTGTGCGTTCAACATTTACGTTTAGGTTGATATATGCTTCGGGTACTTCTTGCTCTCTTTCGATTACTTTTTGCACCGATTCACGGGTTATGATCACAGAATCGTCATGAACTTTACTGGTTGATGCAAGGCATGAATAACCTAATACCAAAGTTTCTGGTTGAATAGAAGAGAAATAATGATCGTAGGATTCTGAAGCATGAGTGATATGAACATTTGAAGAAACTTCTGTTTCAGTTTCCGATAAAGTGTAAGTCATCGAAGGTCGCATCATTTTGTGTGTGGATTCGGACCATTCTGTAAATTTTGAATGATTTTTTGCAATCGTTGACACAAGACTCAATATTGACTACAAAAGTATTTCGTTTTCATAGCGATAATTTGGTAAGATTTTTTGATTTTAATGCACTATTAGTAACTTCGAAACATCCATCTTTTTAATATTTCTATCTCCTTTATTGATTGAACTATTCCATGCTTTGTGAGATTAAAAAATCCAATTTTTTAATCCAAAAAACTTCATTTCACCATCTTATAAGGCAAAAACTTACGTTCGCCAATATCAGTAACGCATAAATTGCATGGTAATACTGCTTTTCCATATTCGTTCTCAGCAAGACAGTAATAGGTACCTTCATGTTTTTTCTCCACTTTTTTAATTGTAAGTGTTGCCTGTTTATTCACATATTTCACATTGATTTGTCTGGAAGAAAAATTCTCATAAATGGTAATGAACAACACGATAAAAAGATTAAAAGATGGCGGAGGCAAATTCCGTTCAATTCAGATTGAAACGAGCCTTTTGAAATGAATGCACATCTTTTTCGTTTAAAAAATTCGGAATTCAAATAAATATATGGAATTAAACCTATATTATTCTCAAATACTTCAATTCAAGAAATTGTTGCATAAAAACTCTAAATTAAAGTAAATAATGTATTGAATCAAACTTAGCATAGGTAAATTTAAATTAATAAGCCATAATGATTTAATCTTACTCTGATTGTTCAAGTTTCTGTTCACCGAAATACCATTCAACATGTGGCTGAGGATATCCAGCAATATCAGTACGCAACACAACAGTATCACCAACATCAACAACATTACACTCGATATTTGTTTCGAATCTATAAATAAACACGTAAATTAGTAAATAAGCAGATTCTGTAGATCACGTAAATCGAGATATTTACGTGATTCAGGTAATACCTTGGTGGGAATGATTGCTGTTCGCAGACTGATTCAAATTCTTCCTCTTCACTAGACTGTACTTCTTTATTCATTCGCCTTAATGCTATGCGTATTGCTTCATCGATTACCACTTTAGCAACCAATTTACTTGCGACGATTTCTGCGACTTTTACCAACAATTTGTACTCTTCTAAAATTAACTTCTATTAAATTTATTTTATTTATATCAATTTTAATTTTGATTTTATATCAAGTTTTATTTACTAATTTATTTTACTAAAAAAATACGATTTATAATGAAGATATTAGAAATAAGTAATCAAACCTTCAGACTTTCGTATTTCAGCTGTATGGCTATATACTTCTTGACTGCCGCTTACTGTAGGCCCTACTAATACTTTGACTGTTGTATCTGTGTATTTCTGAAAAATGGACTTGGAATTTTTGGTACAAAAAAGCATAATTTTGACAGAATTTTTTTTAAATCTCAGGAAAAAAACTAATTCAATCATTTTCAAGCTTGCTATCCTTATAATTCAACTTTTTTTACATGTTTAAATCTATTTTCACTCACAATTATTCCGTTATTTCCTTTCGTTTTCATGGATATGTAGAATTATTCTGAAAAATTAAAAAATATGCAAACTTTGCATACCTTTTTCACATAGCCAGTATTATCCTGCAATCCAACTACTTCACTCTCATTTTCTTCAACCAATACTTCCTTTCTTATTTCCGGAGTTCTTGCTGAAGATCGAATATACATGCTTGTTTCCGAGCTACCATATGTATTTTCGGCACGACAGGTATATGTGCCTAGAATAAAAGACATTTTTGACAAGATCTGCAGTACAGTAGGATCTACAATACGGTATTTCTAACATAACTGTATTGATTTATGATATAGAAAATTAATAAGACATAATTGTATAAGTGAGTAGTTATCAATAATATATCTTTTCTTAATAAATTAAATAAACAAAACTAGAGGAATATTTTTATCCATGAAAATTCGTGAAAAACGACAAACTTTATTTATGAAATTCATTTATATTATTTATGAGATTTTTTGAAATGATTTTTACTTATTTATTTATAAAGAACTTTATTTATGAAATTCAATTATCAGTGAAATTTTCAAATTTGATTCTATTAATCATCCGTTTAATCTTTCTCATCTATTTCATTCTATTATTTATTTATTTAATCTTTTTGATTTATTCAATTTCACCATTTAACTATTTAATCTTAGGTTCCTCTTTTACTCCCCCCTCACTTCTATGCTTATTATTTACCTATGTTACTTATTATTTACTTATCAAATTCTCATACCTTCATCCCGTCTATCGATATTGCATATCGTAAGAGTATGCGTGTTATCACTCAATTTCTGCATGCGATATTTATAAGTTTGATAAAGTTGTTGTCCATCTTTATACCAAGATGTCCGTACCGGTGTTTCGCTTATCACTTCGCAGCTCACTACTACTTCGTTTTCATATTGCTTCGATAATACTTTCTTGAATCGTGGTTCTGATGTTGCTCGATGAATCATTTGAATTTTGTCTTTCTAAATCAACTAATTAGTAAGAAACTGAAAACGAAAACAATCAGAAAAGTCTGACAAAAATCTTATTAGTATGCAATTAAGTTGAAAAATTATGGTTGATTATGAGAAAAATCTTCATGACAATTCCACTTCATTCTAAATCTATTAACAAAGTTTGTTGAAGAAAATTGAATTCTCAAAGTTTTACAAATTTTTCGTAAGTTTTTTAATCGAAATTAAAAATTTTTACCGTTTCCGTTGTCGTCTCCTCTATTTCTCCCTCTGAAACGATAATTTTTATTGAGCAGAAAAGTAACCAGGAAAGTGAAGTTACTTGAATGAATAATGAGGCCACAAAATTTCTGCAATCTTTTCATTTTTTTCAATATCCAGAGGATTTTAAAAAGTTATTTGTATTTATGTTTACTTACTTTCAATTTGAATATAAGCTGAAGTATTCGTGATACCGTGGATATTACGAGCCGTTAATTGATACAAACCAGCATCTTTTGGTGCACATTGCGGACTAATCAGTTCATATCTACCATCTGGATATTGTCGAGTAATCACCGAATCGTCGATACGAATTTCATCTTTAGTCCAGAAAATTTCTGGTCGCGGCAAACCATCAACACGACAACGTAATTCCAAAGATTCACCTATATATTTTATGCGTTAAAAATTTGAAAATTCCAAAAATATCTCGAATTTTCTACAAATTAAAGAGAGAGAGAAAGTGGAAAACTTAATTTCACAATAAAACTAAAAGTCTGTGGTCTTCACAATCTGTGATTCACCATATTAGAAGATTAAATGATGATCTTAAGTTACTTCTGATACGTTGCAATTTAAAAAATATAGAAAAATTTGGAAAATTACATACCTTCTCGAAAAACGGATGATTGTAGAGGTGAAACAATTCGTGGTGGCCGTTCGGCTGGTACAGTTTCTGTTTCCGAAATAATTTCATACGATTCTTCAAGTGCTGAAAAGCGATGGAAGATGCTTTTATCATGAATTTCATTCTTACTAATGAAGTGATTCCTTCTCGTGGTAATTTAAGCTAGCTAAGATAAAAAAAGATTATGGCAATATTTTTTTAAAACTTAGAATATCATTTATCTCTTCTCTGAAAATTTAGTATATCGTGCATCTCTTCTAAAATTACTGGCAATATTTTTGGAGGAAATCTTTGGAGATATTCCTATGTTAATAAGATTCTACTAACATGCGCACATGACCATAACAGCTATAAATATTTGTAAACCACTTGACTACTCTTAAACTCAAAATTTTAGGCAAATAAAAACAAAAAGTTGATTGCTCAAAAATAGCAGACGTTAATTATAAATATTAATAAATCAATTAAGCGTTTATTTAAAAAAAATTTTTTTTAAGAAGTGGAGTTGAAAATTGTCAAAATTAATTTAAATCCGAAGACTAACATGGGTGAACGTTGATGTTAGCTGCTGATTTCGCAGTACCATATTTATTGCTAGCTATAACTGACAATTCGCCAGAATGTTTTGATAAGGCTGATTTGATGTGAAGAGTGGATTCATGGAAAGTTGATGTGACGCGAAATCCAGGAATTGTACGAATATCACGTCCGTTGAGCATCCAGATAAACTCGCATGGACTGGATTCCGCACTGATGACTACATGTGCGGTAAATTCATCATTTTGTTGCAAATCCTTATCCATCAACGCTACAGTAAAACGTGGAGAGCATCGCTGAACATCATCTATTTCTAAGAGTGAACCGTCTTGTGATGCTGTGCTGGTAATCGAAGATAGCGACGGTGGTTTTACCGTAGTTTCGGACCAAACAGCACCGTAAGCATTGGAAACTTCAACTGCATAATCAATGTCACATCCAATTTGTTTCCGAACAACTAATGTACTGCTTTCCAAATCATTGATCATCTGATGCTCAACGCTATTCGACAGAAGACTACCATCTGCAAACCAACGGAACGTAATCGGTTGTTCACCAAGCACTGATACAGAAAGACGGAATTCTTGTTCTTCAGAGGACAATTGTGTTTCTCCTGGCAGTGGATTTATAAACTGCGGAATCTGCGGAACAGCTGGTCTCTTGATTCGTTGAATAGGAACAACTTGAACTTGCTGTTCTTCCGCATAATCAACAATTACTTTCGCAGAACAGGAATCCTGACCTAGCGAGTTCATTGCTATTACTTCATAGCGACCACTTATCGGACTATAAAATGTAGCTTGGGAAATATTTGGACCAGGACGTTCAATATTGATTGTTTGACTTGTTCGTACTTCAAAATTATTCAACATCCATCTGAATTCTGCTTCCGGTATTGCATCTACAGTAACACGTAGTACGAGTGGTTCATTATTGGCGATTTTGAGAATAGGAACGAAACCTTCCACAATTCGTGGTCGTTTAGGTAAATCATTTCGTTTGGGTAATATATGAAATCTCTTTACAGGCTGGTATTTTAGTTCCTGCTTCTCCGGTACTGCCCTAACCATAGTGATAGCGGATTCTGTTCCCCATTCTTCAGTAACTTCAGTGATGACGCGAGTTGTACTACTGCAAGAACCATGAATGTTAGAAGCCACCATTTTATAAGTACCACTAACTGGTTTCAAAAATGTTGCCCGACTTTCGTTTATTGCTGGACTCTCAATAATTACAGTTGGTGATGGTCGTACTTCAAAATTATTCTGATACCATTTGAATTGAGATTCTGGCGACGAATCAACTTTAGATTCCAATACAAGCTTTTCACCAGCCTTTAGGCGAATTTCTGGTTCTGGTTGTTTCAAAATAAATGGATGCTTTGGAAATGGTTCCATGGCACGATATACTGGAATACGGAATGTTTTTTTTTCGACAATTTCATGCTGCATAAATTCTTTTTGTGACTTTAATTTTGGGGACGGTATTCGATCGCTTCTCGTGTGAACCTCTTCATATTTTTGTTCCGTCAATGTCGTATCTGTCAGCGGTTTCTGTTGCATCACTTTAGGTAATGCTTCATAAACAGCTCTTGATACACCACTTGTTATTTCTTCGTATCGTTTTTCTGTATAAGGCGATGCATGTGATGCTTCAGAAACTACAGAAACATTCTGTCCCCGCAGCGGTTCATGGATGACGGGTGTCATCGGCTTCGGTAACGGTTGTGGTGGAATTGTTCGTGCTTCATAATTAGCTGTAATTTTCTCATCATGCATAGAAGCATGGAATGTTTGATGTGGAGTGGGTGTTTCATGACCTTCTGTAGGTACTTGAACTGTTTCCACATATTTAATAGTTTCGAACGAATCTGCTGATCTGCTAGATCGTTGATGTTCATCAAGCAATTCCCATCCATCAAACACTACGTTGGTAGTACAAACAGGTGTAGAGCTACCTGTGATTTCAGGTGGAACTGAATGGGATTTTCCAGCTTCCTTATATTGCTTATCCTGACTTTGATACACTCGTGTATTTTGGTTATTTATACCATGTTCATTCGTTATTGTGACATAATAACGTCCATAACGTATTGGTGGCCGAACGATAAGCGTTGAATGATCTTCCTCGTTGATTATTGTAACCTTTTTCGAATCTTTTAGTTCAAACCCGTTTACACTCCATATCACGTGTGCTCTTGGAAATGCTTTGAAGCCAACTCTCAGCACCAAATCTTCATCAGAAGCTATCGGAATTTCTGTCGGTAATCTGTCAATAAAAATCGGTTGTTGCGGCAATTGTACTTTTTCGCTGTAACGTCGACGTTTCACCTCATGTAATTGCTCTTTCTCCATTTCAACAAACTCTTTTGAAGATGAATACTGTTGTTCTCGGTGCTGTTCTTCTCGCAACTGATTCGAATCTAAAATTTGTTTCTACGAAAAAAGAAAAAAAAATATATAGCACAAAAAGTAAGAAATAAATGCAACAAACCAGACTAATGGAAATTTGCTATGTTTAAATTATTTCAGACAGAGATACTTTTCGAAGCATTCTTCAAAAAATAAAAAAAACAAAAAAAAAAAAAAAAATGCAACTTTTGTGCAACAAATCAAATGAAATAAGTGTTTTTTTTTCTTCAGTTAAAAATGCACGCGATTTGTTAACAGAAAAGATGCACGTCATTTTCATCGGAAATTGAGGAAAAATTCATGGATCAAATCCTATAAGTGAACTAAATATTATTTACAAATAAATGATGAGTCATAGGTTTTCCGTCCATGAAATGCTTTCTGATTTTATTGATTCAACACAACCTATATGAGCCTTGTCATCTTCTATGGAAATTTATGGTACCAAGTATCTAAGGAGCAGAAAGCAATTAATTCGCAGAAGTTGAAATGTACGAAAATTTTCTTTTCATTTTCTCCAATTTTCAATTTTAACAAAAGATTATCCATAAAAAATGTGAAGGGAAAATGATATTACAAATATGGGATTATTTTTTTTTTTGGGGAGTTATTCGTGATCAATATTGTATCTTCTCTTCTACCTATTCTATCATTGAAAGAAAAAAAAAGAAAAAAAGAACAGAAATACTATCTTTAATGAGATATTGGTGGATAAAACTTCCGAGAAATTTATTTTCCAATATTTTTACTTCGACAATCAAGTTATCAGATTTAAGAATTTGTTGCAATATATTCATTTCAAATATTTTTGTTTTTTCAAAAAGTACTGAAAATACTTTTGCATATCTCAAATAAATTTAAGAGCTTTTTTCATTGAATTTGTCAATTATTGATGGTTATTGAAGATACTGCATGTGTTTTGTAAATAGCAGAAAATGATTTTTTTTTTTTTACCAGTCAAATGAAATCTATAAATTCGCATCTCAGAACATTAGTTTTTGGCGAGAAATACACTGAGATGTGAATTGTTTTTAATTTAAATTTTTCGTGAATTACGTTATTTTTGAATTTCTTTGCGAATTTCGTTATGATTTCAACTCTGTAATAATGACGAAATAAACAAACCATCTTTGCGCTTTCGAATCATTTCCGTTGTTTTTTTAATTTCGTATGGACGATAAAACTGTTTTGGTACGCTTGTTGAACGTTCATAAAAACTACTTTCTTCATAAGAATCAACCATCCTACTTAGCGACGATGCTCTTCCTCTGCCTTGCTGTACTGGCATTTCGCCTATAAAGTTCGAAAGTTTTAATTGATATTTTTAATTAGCTTTAAACAGAACGACTTCTAAAATAAAATAACCTTAAAATTATTCCGAATTTCCATTTCTGTTTTGAAATTAAGACAATATAAATTGCTTACGATGCTCAGATTCGTTGTACGATGTGTGATGATATATATGATCGCTTGGTAGCGGTGGTAATTGTGTTTGGTGATACATAACTTCTGTAAACAGGTATCATGCGCTTCATTTGATCAATATTTTTGTAAATTTAAGCTATAATTGAAACTGAAAAAATATTTGATAGGAAATTGCTTATTACCTTTTTTGACATCAATATATCCGATACTGTGTTCTTTACCGGCTCTATTCTCCGCAATTACTTTGTATTCACCCTTTTGAGGAAATGGAAATCGAGCAATACAGCGATTAGCCATCGGATAATAAACTTCGATTTGTCCGATTGTATCACGAAACTGGACACCATTCACGTACCATGTAAATCTGAAGTAATAAAAGTTTCACAATTCTGACTTCATGCAAAATACCGGCCTCTTCTCTCAGTCATAATTTTCAAAGAAAAAAGTTTGCGAAACGGAGGAATATTCTTTCTGTTGCTTACTATTTCATTGAATTTTTTCAAATTTTTATAAAAATAAAGCCACATAAAAAAGAAAAAGAGCAGGATTTAAAAAAAAAAAATTACTTTTCAACTTCCTATAATAATTCCCAGGCTTCTTACGGTTCAACAGAAAATGTTGTTTGAGACAGAATGTGTTAATTCACATCTTAACATATTAATTCCAATTTTTATTACAAAATTCTTTAAAAAATTTTCAAGTCCTTTATTTTCAAAAAATATTATAGTAAAATGCTGATTCTGAGAATAATTATTGATATAATTGTTACGCAAACTTATGCGTGATATATTCGTAAAGAGATTAACTCAAGTGGTGTATACGTGAGGAGATCAACTCAAACCTATGATGATATTTTGCACTTTTGTGAAAAAATTAACTCTTTATTCACGCTTTCATGAATTTACCATTTAATTTACTAAATGCTATTGATTAATTTTCATGTAAACTGCGAAAATCAATGAAATAAGCTTTACTTCGCTGGAGGTGATGCTTCTACTTCAACATCAATAACCGCTTCAGTACCGGGTCGTAATGTCAAATTCGGTATTTGTTGGATAAATTTGGGTGGTGTATCAGTTACTGCTTCTGAAATAATGTGTGCATTAAAAAATGTTTCGCAAAAAAAAAAAATTTACAAGAAGATTCCAAAATAAGTTGAAAACAATTTTCAATAATCATTTCTTCACTATCAATTATAAAATAATTAATTTATTTACCGATATTTTCTTTGTCGTTGATTTCCATGCTCATTTCTTCATTAACTTCATGTGTTTGCTCTAACCATGTTTTGTATGATGGCGGAGCTGAAAAAAAGATTGGTTCGGTGTTGCTTCAAATAAATAAAAGATGTTCCATCAGAAACTATCAGAAAAAAAAAAAGATAGTTTCTGTACATCAATACAACGGAAATCAACCTTACTTGAAATCTGTATTTACGAAAAAGAGAAAAAAGAAACAGTTATTACTTGAATATCAAAAGCAATATTTTAAATTCTAATTTGCATTTAATGATTTGTAAACAACATTGTTGCTATATGGTTTGAATAATTGTATTTGAATATTGGGAATTAAAATTGTTGAAATAATAAAATCGAACCGTTTACAGTGACATAACCGTAAGTGGTAGATATACCGACGGGATTCCTGGCAGTACATTTATAAACACCTTGTTCCGGGCCCTCTACGGTCAAGGTGGTGATATTGATTCCATGACGTGCCTAAAATATCGTTTGCTCTAATATTAATAAATTAAAAAAAAAAAATTATTTGTATTTTGTCCAACAAAATTTCATGTTTGAGTGGCAGGTTAATTTTGAATATAGAACTGAATATAAAATTTTGAAGATTTTCAGAAATTAAAATAATTAAACCTTAAATTTCTGTCGGTTTTGTTGCACTGGTTTATCATTACAGAACCATTCAAAAATAGCAGGTGGATCGCTTTGTACTTCAACAACAAGTGTTAACGTATCAGTAGCTAATACTCGAAATGCTTTAATTACCTGAATAAGAAAGTAATGGCAACTGATCTTTAATTTATTTCAGTACATTAGTTTACCGAAAGTTCACAGGATGCTAATCTTTCAGATGAAGGAAAGTATACAAATCATTTTTTAAAACCATTTTAAAATTATTTGTCGGACTGATGATGTAACATATTCACGACTTGTAAAATTCTTTTAGATCAGCTAGTTTTTCACTTTATCTTTTATTTTAAAAAGTTTCTTAAATATTTCTTAATTATAAAAGAATTTTTAATTATATGTCAAAATGTTAATCAAGAAGAATTGCTACATACCTGAATAAATTTGGGTGGTTGAGGCATTACATATGATTTAATTTTTGATGACCAATGTTCCTCGGCAAAGTTTCTGGTAGTTCTACCTGAGCTTTCCAGAACATGTATCTCTTCAATAGTTCCTGCGTTTCTGTGATAAATTTTTTCACGATCTAAAATAAAATCAATCAAAAACGCTAGTTTATTGACCCGATTTATACATTCTATTCTCTCTTGTTTAAACTTATTTTACTACTTATTCTGTCAAAAGATATGAAATAGCTAATCAATAATCAGGGATTTCAAGATCTATTTCAACCTACATAGATATATTTCATTTTTTTGTTTTTCAAAACACAAAAAAAAAAAACTTAAAAATCAGAAGGAGTAAATTTTCGTGGAAATTTTACAATTGAATGTTTAAGATGAATAAAAATTGAGATTGAAATGGAACTTTACTCCAGAAATGTTGTAAAAAATTTAATATAAGCTTTTTTAAACTTCGTACAAATTTTCAAAATAACTTTTGTTTTTAACAGTCATTTTTTATTAAGAAACTGAAATATTTAATAAAATAAATATGAAAAGAAACGAGAATTCGAACTTAATAAGCTTACTTGTTGAATAAGATGTGATAACATCATTATCATTTGAATGAATTGTTGACTCATTTCGATGAACTGTCTCAACATTCGTGCAATTTCCATTTTCAACTATTTCCATTCTACAATTGAATATTGCCGCTTGTTTTATAATCAATTTCATAAAATTCAACGAAATGGTGAAACATTTGAGATAAACGAGAAAGAATATGTCATATCCCGACGATATATTTTAGAATACGGTGTCTTAACTAATTTACTCTACAAAAAAATTTGCGCACTAAAAATAATTAATTAATTAATTTCTTTTTTTGATAAAAATTACACATCTTAAAATTGAACGTTACCACTTTTTTTATATTTAATATCATAAAATTCAATAAAATAGAGAAACATTTGATAAAAGAGGAAAGAATTTGTCATAACTCGATGAAATATTTTAAAATACGATATCTTTCATGATTATATCGTCGTAATTTTTTCGTATTTATTTGAGAAGAAATGTGAAAATTTGAGAAGTATTCATTTTTCATGTACCGTATAATCTTTGATGTTTACCTTACGGAATCTTGAGAGGTCGAGGGTTTCTTATAGTGTGACCTTTCTTGCTCATCCATTTTCCGCTCGATGATATACACACACACAAACAAATAAATGAAGCTACGTTCGCTCGTCCTCTCACTTTTTTACTGACTATTTACTGCAAAGCATACTTTTATTCGATTAATCTATTTCTATTATTTAAATTCGGTTATTCGATATCTCTCATTGGATTTGACACATTTTCCGCTATTGAAAACTTTTGCTGCTAATAAATTTGACAATTTTAATAGAGAAAGTTGCATGGGATAATTGAATAGTTGAAAAATACCTTTCGGTGTTGTATGGCGTTTCAAAATGTCTTGACTTGTTTTAGCAAATATTATGTTGTTAACAAAGCTTAAAATATCGTTCGTCTGAAAATAGAAATCAAAAATAAATTATAAGTCATCTTCCAGTTTAAAATTATCAAATGATTTTAAATTTAATCAGCAAATCTCTTTTTCATCATTTTTTTTTCTTTTACGCAAAATTTTCACTAAATAATGCATCAATTAATAGATAATAGCAACGATAAGGTACAATATTTATTTCCTGAATGTCCATGCAAATAAAGAAGGAAAGACTTATTACTTTACGTCATTTGACTTATTACTTTACGTCATTTGACTTATTGCTTTACGTGTGAATTGTTCAGAACAAATCACGTATTATTAGCTTTGAGAGGAAATGATTGATGAATGCTATGTCTGTATTGATTAATATGAAATTGGACGTCCTTTATTTCATTGAAATCGAATTTGAAAATTTTCTATATTGCTCGTAATATAGATTAAAAATTTAGAATTAATTGGGAATATTTAAATTTGAGAAGGCCTAATGTTTATTGCATCATATCTTTGATAGTGTTTTTGTTTACTATCAATAAAGGATTCCGGAAAACTTGTCATTACTCATGTAATTTTATTTTTAGTTGAAATTTTTAGAATTATTATGAAATGAATTAGGAAAGATTTCAACTGCCTATCAAGCTACAAATATTACAAGTTAATTTCAGATTTTCATGACTTCATAGAATTCACAAACTTTGGATTCAGTACTAGTTTAATAAGAATAATTTAAGTTTCTTACCCATAACTTGTTAATCAGTCAAAATTTAGCTTTCGAAAGTTCAAAAATTTTGTCGAATTTTGAAGGTTTCGTACTCTTCGACAATCATCTTGAAGAAAAATTTTTGACCAACACAAACGAGAACTGTTACTTTCCGTTTTACCAAAAATGTGGGAAAGAATAATAGTGGAAAAAATAATACAATTTAAGAATTGTCTGATAAAAAAAAAAAAAAGAATGGTAATAATGGAGATATTGCAACCGCAATTTCGTTTATTTATTTTTTGGATGAACAATTTCCAGACTATTTAGGCCCAAGTTGTACTATTGCTGAAGTAAATTTTATTTATCAATTTCTTGAAAATCTTTGAAAAAAAAAAAAAAAAATCAAATATCAGACTCAATGACCTTTTGATATGATTTTAGATAAAAAATTTAGAGAAGAAGCCAAAAAAAAGGCTGCTGTTATTCTATTTTTGATTTTCAAAAATACCAAAAAAGAATCAAAATAAGTTAGAAGCAAATAATGTTATGTTCCTGTTCTGCAAAACTTCGAAAAGTAGGGCTTATAATTTCGTGATTTTACAGATTAGTACTTATTCGTTTAGTATTGTAAAGGTTTTATCAATTTGATTTTAAATCAAATAAATTTTGATAAACTGAAATTAAATTTAAGCCAAATTAGTCTAGGTAAACTTTATATAAGGTTGAAGTGAAGAAACAAAAAATACATGAATAAGCAAATAAAAATTATTAAGGATAATGAAAATACAAAAATGATATTCAGTGTAATAAAACAATAATAACTTGTATTGAGAATTGGAAAACAGAAGAATAAAAATGAAAAAAAGTGAAAAATAAAATGAAAATGAAAAAATCATTTAGACAGACATTGTAAGAAAAGATTTTAACAAAGCAGCTATGCTTTCAAATAAACAAATCAATCTTTCCTTGAATGATTTAAAAAAAAAAAAAAAAGGAAAAAAATATATTCTTTAAAAAGCCGAAATTTCGACGATTTCATTATGGTTCTCCTCCGATAAATTTTCCGATTATTAATTTTTTTTCAGTAATCAGTGAGATTTGGATTTTTTTTTTTATTGTTTTTTCAATGTTTGATATTCTTATTATTGTTATTATTTTTTAATAATATAATAATAATGATAATAATAATATAATACAATACAATATACTACAATTCAGTTTTAATAAATTAACTTGAATGAAACACTAACTTCGATTTCCAATTTTTTTTTTTTTATTGCAATTATTCAATGAAATTTGGACCAGTTTTAATAAATTTACTTTAAGAAATGATCTAAATGGAACATCACACCAATTCTATTCCTTTTTTTTTCCATTTCGAATTTTATTTTAGCTTTCATCATTTCCTTTCTTTAGTCTTTTAAAGAGGATTATTTTGTGAATCATTGCCTACTAGCTCCAATGTTTTTCAACAGTCTTTTCGTACATTTCTTTTTTTGATAAATTTTTTCATCATTTTTAACTGTAAAAAGAACAAGATGATTTTGCGTTTTGCTTCAGACTTCTCATAAATTCCGACTTTTTTTATATTTGAAATAATTAAGAAAAATTCGAAAAAAATATTAAAACACACAGAATAAGGAGGAAAAAGCGAGCAGACTAGAATAATGTGAAGATTACGAATTATTTAAAGTGAAAACTTTTATTTTTAAAGGTTTCGTGGAGGAAACTTTTATTTTTAGAGATTTCGTGGAGAAAACTTTTATTTTTAGAAATTTTTGCTCTGAAAATAAATCTGATCGAGAAAAATGACTTCATAAAGCTTAAAAAAAATAAGCATAAGTAATTCTTTTTTTTTCTGTTAATTAAAATAATATTGTAGAACTAGAAATAAGGCAAAATCAGCCAAACTTCTACTAAGTAAAACAGCAAATAAAATTTGTCCGAGACGTCATTTTTCATTTAAAAAAAAAAAAAGAGAAGAAAATCGCAGTAATATTGAAAGTAATGTTAAAAAGTATATAACCGGTATTCGGAAAAAAAATAAGGTAAAAAGTTAAAGAATGTATGGCTAGGATTTCGTTTCTCGGATGTAGATCTATCTGAGAAATGCGGCAGATGGTAAATAGGAGTGCTTATTTTTATTCAAGATGAGGCAAAATCAAAAAGATAGAAAAATTTGAGTAGAAATGTGCAGATTAAACAAAAATAAAAGTTATTATTTGGAAATCAGGCAATTTAATTCGTCTTTGATCTCACCGAAACATAAAATCGTATGATGCTTTCTACTTTTTTTTTTTTCACAACTTAATTAAGGAATTGAATCTTTTGGAGAATTCCAAAAAAAAAATATATATATATAATTACTGATATCAAAAATAGATAATTCCGAAAAAAAATATAGTTACTGATATCGAGATTTCGCGAAAATAAACAAGATAATTGATAAATGATCTGGTTTGTAACAAAATTACAAATAGGCTTAATGACTTAAACACTCAAATAATGTGAAAATAAGACTGAGTGTAAACAAGTTTCGAGATGCTTTCTTTACAATGATTTGGAATGAATGAAAGAAAAAGAGCCGAAAGCTTACTTGAAAGTTGTAAAAACTTCGTTGAATAGTACCCCTCTGTCATGCCAAAATTTTTGGCTATTCCAATATTTACAGATTTTTTTAATTATTTCAATTAGTTGAAGGATTTTCTGGAGATACGATGAATTCTTCTAGAGGGGCACTGTATCACCTCCAGAAGTTTGGTCAAGTCAGTTTGGAGAGATAGATGTACACTGACGGATGTGAACTGCTGATTCGAACTTCGAGATCCTCTGCATCAATGCTTTTCTCGATTAAACTTCAACAATCTGCTATGTCTTCACTTCAAATCATTCTCGAGATCGATCTATCAATTTCTTTGTTATCTTTCTCCACTTCGTGATAATGTTTCTCAACAAACTTTTCCGCATTTTCCTATCTCTGAGTTTAAAAGATTTGCAAAATCTTTCGTGATATTGTAATATCTGTGTTGTGCAGAATAGTTTAGAAGTATTATATCTGAGATGAGAGGATGCTGATTCACAAACTTTCAATCTTTTTGATGTCTGTTAGCTCTCTTCAATTTCAACAGGTGGGTTAATAGCCTTCAGGCTAAAGTTTTTGCTTTGGTTGTTATGCAAATCGCTTAGCTGAGAAGCTTCAAACTTCTTCCAACCTTCAATTTCAACAAACAATCTTACGCAATTGTTTTCTCCAATACATCAATTGTTAAGACAGCTAACTCTCCACATCTCATCAAACAACACAAATTCAATGAACTTTTTCTTTTCGACAACAAATATTGAACGCTCCATTTTTTCTCCACGATTCATTCCATTATCAGAAAGTTTATATCAATAAATCTTATGAGGGATGATATACTTTTGATACACATTTGTTAAATTGAGAAAAAAAATACTAATATTTTGATATAGCAAGAGAATAAATCTTTTTTTAATACTTCACATCAATCACACAAAGATAAATTTCACGCCGGATGTGTAATGTCTAAATGCAATCATTTCTGATCAATTGATTGTTTTAAAAAAATTGAATATTACAAGCGGAATTTGATTTATTAGATTTTCTGAAATAATACGTTACCGATTAACATAAAATAGAGATTTCAAACAAGCTTAATAAATTAAAAAAAAAATTTTTATTTTTTTATCTAAATGCTTCTTTCTAAAACCAAAACAAAAAATTCAAAATATGTAGCTTAATGAGGCTTGGCTATTTTGTGGTTGGATGATGTATTCCAAAAATATTTCGTAAATGACGATAAGAAAGACGTAAAGCAGATTCAAATTCGATTTGCAGTTTTTTCATGTTTCGGTATTTTTGCGATCTATTTTTTACATTTTTCCGATTATTTAGAAATTATTTTTCAAATTTTCTTCAACTCCAGTTGTGCTTTGCAAGAATTTGCTGCTACAGAAACTTTGATTTCAAATTTTCGTGGCTGATGAAAAAAGGCATTTGTAGCTGCAAAGCATGAATAATGAATATTAAAAATTATGAAAGCCAATTAATTCATCAATCTCTGATTCCAAGCTAAGTGAAAAATTGCGTTAAATTTCGTCTTTCAAATTTTGTGTAGATAGAATTTCTTCTTATTTTTTTCTTTTAAGCGAAATAATTTAAAGTTCTTTGAAACACGATAAATACCCCTTTTCAAATATAAAAAAAATATTTCACAATATTTCTTATTCTTTAAAAAATTTTTAGTCATTGCAACAAATTTTGAAGTCTTCGAAGTCTCAGTGAAGCTTACTTCGACAAAAAAGTATCGTCAAATAAAGATCAAAAATTCGGAAATCAGAAATTTTGACTTGTTCGGATCTAATTCTAAGTGTCGTTTTGATATCTTTTCACAACTGTTTGATGTTTTTTTACCAACGAAATGATTCAGCATGCATACATATCCAAGGAACTTGGAAATTTCTAAATTTTTTTCAATTTTTTTAAATGCATTTTCCTTTAAAAATGTTTCACTTAATTATCAGCCAGAAAAACAGTTGTTTTTCTATTGATTTTCTATAGAACCAAAACTTATCCAAGCTTTATGAAGAAAAGTTCAACTAATGATTTATCCTGGATAACAGAAAAGAAAAAACGCGTTGCAAAATGAATCATAAAGAAAAAAATTTTGTGAAATTTTGTTTAAAATAAAATAGTGATTTTGCTAGAAATTTAATATCTGAATTCCCTTGGAAAGTTATTGTATATAATCAATCGAATATTTTATGTCCATAGTGCTAACATTTTCTAACACATAGTGCAGACATTCAACACCTGATCCTATTATTGAAGCTATAATTAGATCGGAAAGATATCAATTAATTCACATAAGTGAGCAGAAGTGCTTTCTTGAACTTGAATTCATTCTCGACAGAATTCTGAAAATCCAATTACACAATGACTTTTTAAATTGCATTTTATTGAAAACAGTTTGAAAAAAAAAAAAGGACTTAATTATATTGAACTCCAGTAATATAAAATAACATTTACGTCATATTGCGATTTCAGTAAATTCATGCGACGGATTCTTTTTCAATATATTTCTATTTTGCGAGCAAATAAACTTCATTAAGGAATTTAGAATCCGGCGAAAAATTACTTTGGGAGAATTATGTAGAATATAAATTGGAAATTCCTTATCTTCAAAATAACTTTCCTCCGAAAATATTAATATAAAGTTCGAAATTTTTTGCAAAACATCATTATAAGATTTTTGTGATTACCATGCTTTGTAAAATTTGTTTCACTGATCATGTTAAGAATATTGAAACAATTCTTGATGCCAAGGAATCTAAATATGAGAACATTTATCTTGTCATAATTGCCATTCACAGATCTGCTTATTAAGATAAGGGATGTTTTCTTGATCTTCTTTTCAAATATAAACCTCAATAACTTGCTATTACAAAATGACACTGCGAACAATATTCTTGAATTCAAAGCACCAAAGATCATTATAAATATTACGGCCTGAATTGAACTACTTCATTTGAAGAATGCCTCTTATCGATCATTTGCAGTAACATGAAAGTTTATTAAGGTTTATAGCAAAAATATTGCTGTTCAATCGAGAAATTCAAAGAAAATGAAATAAAAAAAACAACTGAAGTTTTAAAATGAAATTACAAAAGGCATACTGGCAGAAGCATAATTCTCTCTCACAGCGCAGTTCACCAAAAAAATTATTAGAGAGTCAAGAATACAATATGACAAAATAATTTCTGACCGTAATGCAAAATTAAATCTTATATTAGAGAGCCATGAAACTTGAAGGCAACTTTACAACTGACAATACAAATAAATGAATACTTGCATTGGTATCCCATTAATATATACAACATCAGTTTAGCAATAAAAGGAAAACTTATTACCGAAATATTTGATATGAAATTTCAAACAAAATAGAACTAAACAACAGCTCATAGTTAAGAAAAAACATCTGAACCAAAAAAAGGAAAATGATACGAATATCGAGAAATCAAGACAATAATCAGTAAAAAATCAAAACTCGAATATTTGAAAATTCAGGTAAATTATTACATAAAACAGGCATTTTCAATTTTAAACATCAAAAAACATAAAGTTTGAATATCGATAAAACAACATATTTCTATCGTAATTGGATCTTGAGTTTTGCTTGGCTCTGGACAACGCCCAAGGGATTACGAATTGTTATGATATAATCACCAGCTTCTGCTTCTGAAATTCGTTGCATTTCCAAAACAGCTTTATTACCAATTAGCGATATCTGAAAAAGCAGTAAATGAATGTTTATACATTACTCAGTTCTAACGAATACCAATAAGTAATTAATATTAGTCCTGCCTTTTACACAATATTATATTCTTTACATTCATCTAAATAATTTAAGCATAATAAAAAAATCGATTTATTTCTTTTGTATTCCCTTCCCTTTATTTTCTACACTTATGATGATTACAACTTATAAATATTAGAGAGAAATAAAATCAATAACTCTGAACTCTAATCACAAAAATTCCAACTTCTAACCATAAGATAATATCCCTTATGTACGAAAAAGTTTATTAAATTTCAAAAAATTGAAACAGACCAAAATACAGAGGTCAGAAAAAAACCAATTTGAAAACAAATTAAATGAAAAGATCAAAAAAATCAGGTAAATTCAAAAGGAAAAAACTAACTTTGTGATCGCGGCCATCATGAAGTGGCTTTCCATTGAACTGCCACGCAACAGTCGGTGGCGGGTTACCCGATATTTCGGCAACAAACTTTACCGTGTGTCCTAATGAAAAAAAAAAAATAGAACTTAAAACAAAGAAAAGGATCCTTCCACTGCAGAGTTAATTCTATTTTTAAATTAGATACATGAACTAAGGCAGCGTACCAACGTAAAAATCTCAAGGATATGAAACAAAATAATTGTCCAAAATTATCCTAGCTGGCTGTTTGTAGTGTACAATAGCCATGTTTTAATTTTGGTTCTGTCCTTTCAGAAAATCATCTTAATTTCACCTGGACGGGCAGTTATATCCGAAAGTTTTGAAATAAATTGCGGTGCACCAGAAGAAGGAGCTTTTTTCTTGATCTGAGCGCTGTCAGCAATAACACCATTTGGCACTGCCCCGGCTGCAGAAGAAGATGCTGCAGCCGTTGTTCGCGTTACAATACCGCCTTTTGCTGAAAAAATATTGATATTTTAATTACTTGTTCAGTAAATCTTCTAAATATAGCTTAGATTAAAAAGAACAATAATAGTACTCACGCTGCAAAAGTAAATTAGCAACACTCGTCGCTTTGCCGGCCGGATTCGTCGCTTCACATTTATATTCGGCTACATCATCCTGATAACATTTTGTGATGCGCAGCACCGCCTCACCTTTACTTTGGCTCATTTCGAAATATTTCGTCTTCTTGATTGGTTCATTATTACGATACCATCGAATCATTGGTTCTTGAACGACAGCAATAAATGATTATCGAAAGTAACTATATAATGCATGAAAACATTCTATATGATCGTAATTTACTAGTATTTTAAAACCAAGCGAACTCTGTAAAAAGTTGAAAATAAATAAATATAAACACAAGTGATACCAGGAGAACCAGTATAGGTTGCTCTGAACTCAGCCGGTGCGCCTTCAGCGACTACAACAGGCTGTATTTGGAACTGGAATCGAGGTGCTTCCAGTCGAGGTCCAGCTTCAGCTCCTTTACCGGTTCTTGCCAGTATGATATTGAGACGAGCTTTACACCTAAATCGAATCTTCTAGCATGAAAATTCAAACATCTGATATTAACACAAACAAAAAAAGATTTTCATAACATGAAAATTCAAACATCTGATGTTAACCCCAATTTTCTGAAGTCCGACGTACGTGTGAAAACTATTACCTCATAACATATAGAATTTCCGCACTCACGTATCCAATTCAATTTGGTTGAACAAAAATGGGAAATGAAAAGTGATCTAATCTTGCAAATAAACGAAAAGGAAAATCTTTAGAGTTCCAAAACTGGCACTAGAAGAAAATTAAGAATTTATGCAATAAAAAATATTCGAAGGCCCACCTAGCTTCACCAGCGCTATTCTTCACAACACATTCATAAATACCTGCGTCTTGCGATAACGTATCAGAGATCATTAATACACGTTCGTTTCCTTCGTCGACAATTTGATATCTTGCGTCATTTGGCAATGGTTTACCGTCCTAGAGTTTCAGGACTTTTTAATCGAATAATAAGTTTATTTCTAACGAGTTTGAAAAGAATCCCAGACAAATGAAGAAAGATCTTCATTTCTGGATGTCGAAAGTACCAGCACAGGACCCAAAACATACTGCCTAATATACTAATATTTTGAACAAAAGTCACTTTAAACCAGCTAGCAGTCGGTTCAGGAACGCCAGTAACGATGCATTTGAACTGTGATGATGCATTTTGTTGTACGCGGACATCATTCATTCGTTGTTTGAAATCAGGTGCTATTCCTTGCTTGGCTGATGGAACAACTACCAAATTAGCCATCGATTCCTGGGCACCCGCAACATTCGCTACACGACACATATACTGACCAATATGGTCCACTTTTAATTTTCCGATCGTCAAGGTTGAACTTCTTCCAGTGGTATTAATCTAAGAATCAGTGAAAAATAAGCCTAAAAGTTTGGTGTTTTAACAAATATTACTACTGCAGAATGGTATGGATAGCTCACTGGCTAGATGAATTCATTCTTGATCATGAATTACTAAGTCAAACTACGCTTATATTCAGTGAATACTCAGTGAATTTGAGTACTGCCTCATTCTCAATCTCATTCTAGTCTCATTCTCAACCAAAACTTCGCAAAATCTATTAATAATTTTTGCGCTTAAATCATTTCCATTTCAGTCTTTAAAAGGCTTCGGTTTATTTATTTGAAGTACATAAAGAAATCTAGATACCTGAAATTCGAAGCTTGGCTTGATTTCTTTACCGTTTTGGAAC
This sequence comes from Onchocerca volvulus, assembly GCA_000499405.2. Taxonomy (NCBI): domain Eukaryota; kingdom Metazoa; phylum Nematoda; class Chromadorea; order Rhabditida; family Onchocercidae; genus Onchocerca; species Onchocerca volvulus. The sequence goes on along the minus strand of HG738138.1, from coordinate 22,828,799 downwards.
CACTTTATCGTAATGGGCTCATCACCGCTAAACAATACATTGAATTGTGCCTGACGTCCAATTTCAGCTTGTATTGGCTTCAACTGTTGAGTGATTTGTGGCGCTGCTTTCTGGGTTTGTCCCATTTTAGTCGGTTGTGGCTGAAGAATTTTTTAAAGAAAAAATTTTTTTTTAAACGATAGCTAATGATTCGACTTTTTCATATGAGATTTTGAAGATTCGAAAAAGCGAAATTGATTAAACATAATAAAAAGAATTAACGTACATATTATAAAATAAAACCACAATTAAATCTAAAAATATTGAATATAAATTACGATTTCTTTAAAAATTTATGAAATGAGGTCATTAGATTTATAAACTGAAAGACCACTCAGTGCAAAGTGTTAAATGATTATATATAATATCAAAGATAAACGTAATTCTTTCAATAAACTATTAATATAATTTCCAAGCATTATCATTTCTACAGTGCAATGAGACGACTAGATGAATTTTTGGAAGTCTGATTAGATAACGTGTTAAATTTCATCAAAGAGTAGCAATTAACCATACTGAAGGTTATTGAAAAAAGCACTCATTATATTTGAAATATTTAATTTTGAAAAAATCCAAATAAAAAGTGCTGACAATGACATGTCGAAGAATGCGGAAACCCAAGACTCGTTCGCGGATTCGACTGCCATAATTGTACGTTGCACGTTTCACATATTCTTCAGACATCAGATCTTCGTTTTCTGCTAAATTCACTTCAACTGCATGCTGAGAGCGTTCATGACAAATTTGGTACAGTACAGCACGCTAAAGAAATTCAACACACGGTTGTTAATGAAAGTAATAATGTTCTTCTCCTTCAAAACATCAGTTCCAAAGAATAGTCGTAAATGATTATGAGCAGGATTTATTTTGAAACCAATAAGATCTCAAAAATTGTATGAAAAGCCTTTTCTAATCTCAAGAAAGACGCATTGAATAGAAACTTGTTGATTTCGAAGTTTCTAAGTGTCAATCTTTAAATCTGGATGTTTTACTCGTCTTAAATTTTGGAAAATAAAAAGAACTCATATCTAAACAAAATTTAAAGTATTTTTAGTGTTAAAGAAGATATTATGATATCTAGATGTTATACTACAAACCATGCGATTTTGGATATTAAAAGACAGCGATGTGGCTTGAGGAAACATCTCTGTAATTTAACAATGTATTTAAAAATGAACGAAAATCACACAAAAAAGTTATTTCTTTGACAGAAGTGAAAACATGCCAAACGAGCTCAAAAGCGGGCGAACTCACCTTTGAAGGTATTATTGATTCCGCAATCTTTCTGCAAAATTGAAAGAAATTAAAATGAATATAGCATTTTAAAATTCTGAAAATTAAATTCTGGTCAAAACTTTTCGACTCTTGCTGCTTGATTTTTAACTTAATAATGATAATAGTTGACTTAATAATGTTAATAGTAAACGAAATAATGGTAATAGGTAAAAAGGCACTTCTCACAATAAAGTGTAATTCAGCGCAAAAAGACGAGTCAGAAGTCCATCTTTCATAAGGCTTACGAACCAGTCATTATAAATATGCGAATTTCATCTAACTTTCTGTGATAATTCTAATTCACAATAATTTGATATTTGCTCAAATGTGAATTTCGTTTCTAAAGTGTGACTTAAAAAAAAATAAAAATTATTTGTATTTACCCGATTTTAGAACAATCATTAACAGAATTCATTTCATCGCTTGCTAACGGCGTAAAAATTGAAATCCGGAGTGCCTAATAGAAAGCCGAAAGTGCAACTTACCCTTTAACAACAGCAGGTGTTTCTTTCAAAGGGCTACTCTCAATAACTGATGCTTCCGAAGGTTTCATTACTTTTGGCTGGAATTTCTGCTTTATCTTTACTTGATCTTTTGCCGGCACTTTTGCCTAGAAAATACAGAAAAAATGAAATGCAAATAAATTGCTTTACTAAAAATTTAATTTGAAATTTAATACAATAAAATTTATACCTCTTTAGGGATCTCCGGTCCTTGTTTCACAGATGCTAATTTTGCTTTTTCCTTTTGAATTTCCACATGTTGCGCGGAAGGCAGCTCAGTCGCTGGCTTTGGTTTCGCCAATTTAAATTTGACTTGGTCACGAGCCGGTATTACTATCTCTTTTTCCTGTTCAGGTAGCCGACGGAATCTTCAACATTTCAATGATATCGAATATTCTCCATAAAGTTCATTAGTGAATAATCGGTGCTAATCGGTTCTACTATGTCTCATGAGATTTAAAACTTCACTTTTCATATTATTAAGCAATGACTCTTAATCATCCTCTCCATCCTCATGAATATCCTATTGAATTCATCTAAAAAATATTTTACAACCACTATCGCCGATATTACTCGCTTTATCTTAATGTGACCGATACTCAAATGTTCTTCTGGGAACCATCTTCAATGATGATACAATTGAATTGCTTCTATATAATTCAAAGTTAGAAAAGCAAATTTTATGCATGAACCTTTTAAAGAAATTAATTTTATTCTGGTCATACTATTTCTTTTCAAATCTACAACTATAAATTAACTGAATTGGGGGGTTAAAATTTCGGTCAAGTAATTTGAACTTTGTTCAACTACATCAAAATCAAACCGTGACTCAACGTTCCCAAGTTTTTTTTCTACTGCCCACTGCGGTTTCGCTACACTAGCACCCGCAAGTGCTGCTTCTTTTTCCACTTTAGGAGCAGCTCTTAATTCTACTCGCTCCATCTTTTCTTTTGTTGGCTCATACTTCTCGATGTGCCCAGGTTTCAAAGCTATGTCTTCCAGCTTCATGCTTTCAAAAGTTGGACGAGTTGTCTCGATCTATAAAAAATTTTCACATTTGTCATCAAATACTTAGTAGAAGAAACCAACATTTGCAAAAAGCGATCATAGATTTCTTGGTTAATTAGTGATGCAACTTACAGTACTATTAACTGTACATCGGTAATAAAAAAAAAAAAAACGATGCAAACTTTCAAAAGGTTATATTCAATCCAGTTTTTCCGATTAATGGTTCAACTTTTCCAGGCGATGAACTGCATTGTTGTGATGAACGAAGTCAGTTCGTCAAAATCCAGTTCTTGTAAAACTTGGGAAAACTACGTAAGATGAGCAAAAATCTTAAATTTGTAGGTTTAAATAAATCCAGCAGATATCGAAAATTTACATAAGTAAGTTGATTGTAGAATTGTTCGTTTTTAGGCCTGGTAAACTTCTCGATAAGTTCTGCACTTTCAAGTGGCTCAGTAGGTGTCTTCGATCTTTCAACTCTCATCAGTTTTTGCTGATCAGCTTTTGGGACATTTTTAAATGCTTCCCCAAGAGAGCCCAGAGTTTCCTGCAAATTTAAAAACTTTAAATAAGATTTTTTTTATTTCATATGTGACAGGTAAATAAATGCTTCTTCATAATATTTGAGGTAGAAATCTACTGATAAAATAAGTTTAATATGACTGTAACCTTTTGCCATTTGATTTCCCTCTCGTGTAATTCATCTACAGTCTTGAAAGATGTCGGCTTTAATTTGACATGTCGAAAGTCCTTAGTTTGATAAACGTCTAGCATTGCGGAAGCAAGTACTTCACCTTCCGAATTCTTCGCGATTGCAACAATCTAAAAATGTTCTGGCTTCACTTCTATTCTTCTAGCAACAAATTAAACTTTTCGCATAGAAGTGAATCAATCACTTAAAAAAGAGAAAATTGGAAAGCTTACTTCACCAGCATCTGATATTTTCGTTTTTGAAATTGTCAAATAGTAAATCCCATCATAATGTAGCTTATATCTACTCCCCTGAAAACAAATTTCTTTTAAATGACCGGCATTTCCCTCAAAAAATATATCCGAGGCAATTTTAACAAAATTGGAGAAATGTAAATTTTAAGTATGACAAAAAAAAGAAAAATAATTTGCTGTAAAGGTAGAAATAGGGAAAATTAAAGCAGAATTTCCGAATTAATTTTCGTAAGTAGATTTTTAAAACGCGCAAAGTAACAAAATGACTGGAATATTATCTGGCAAACTTATAAAGACATATATTAAATCAATCTTTATGAATAAAGCGTGAGAATATAAAAATTTCGAAAAGGATTTAGTTTTGCAACAAAATATAGATTACATGTATGGCTTGGTTTCCATTTATATACCAAATAACTTTCGGTTTCGGATTACCGATTACTGCGCACTCAAATCTGGCAGGTTCATTTTCTATCGCTTGTATATTCATAGGTTTGATTGTAAATCTCGGTGCCTGTTTCTCACGCGGTTGTTCACTGATTTGTTCAGACCTTAGAAAATCATTATAAAGAAATGGACAATTACCGACTCATCAGTGATGAGCACTATTTTATGATGAATGATAAAATTTAAGATGTAAATTGCTTTAACATTTTATTGCACAAAAGAAAAAGTTCAGAACATTGAAAGTTCATCATAAATCACAAGTAAGCATCTAACAATGTTGGAGATGTTAGAGTAGGTTAAAAGCTTACTATGATATAAAATGAGTTATTGCCAATATTATTCTATCTAAAAATTACTAGCATTTTTCGCAGGTCTTAAATAAAAACTAGAAATATAGCAGTGAACTCAAATATTTGAAAAAGAACAAACAAACAAACCAATATGGCTGATCACCGAGCTTCTTGACATCAGAAACTAGAACACCCTGCGGAAGTTGGCTTTCGGTGATAATATGTTTAGAACCTGAGCAAGCCAATTTCGCTGATGTTGTTGCTTTTCCATAAGGATTCGTAGCAACACAGGTATATTCACCAGTGTCATCGGGTAATGCATAAAGGACATCTAAGCATGCGAATCCAAAATCTAACACTGAACGGAATCGATGTCCTACAATAGTTTTTTATCCAAAGACCAAAGAAAAAAGATACGTTTAAATGATCGTTAACTTCGGAACTTTGAAAGATAAAATAAGCACCAAAATTAATGAAAAATATGAAATCTTGATTACCTATTTTGGCTTCGCATTTTTCAAAATTCTAAATGTCGTTTAGTGGAAATTCATTCTTAAAGAGAACGCAATAACTTAGAAACAGTCAGAATAGAGTTTATTTAAAAACAAAGCAAAATTACCAATTAAAACGGGTTTCCCATCTTTAAACCACTCTATTTTCATATATGGGTCATTAATCGGCGCAATTTGTGTTTCGAAACGACAATAATCACTCTCTTCAACACCAATATTCGTCAATTCAGTTTTAAACTCAGGTGGTCGTTTTGAAGCCTCACTATAAGCATCATCCTTGCTGAGTGCTAATGCAACACGGGTATGTTGACGTAAATGATTCTCGAGATTTTCCATATTAGCACCAGGAGCTTGCGGCGCAAATTCTACACTCGGTTTTGAAAGGACCTGAACTCAAGTCAAAAATCAATCCGATTTTATCCGCCTACGACAATTGAATTTTTGAAAGGTTGAAAAAACAAAATGAACACTTTTTCAAGTATAGTAAAATCATAAGGTTCTGCTGAAAAAATTTAAATATAAAAAATCATAACATTTTAGAAACCACTATACCGTAACATGAGTTCTAGTAGATGCTTCGCCTTTATCGTTCACGACAACACATTCATAATCGCCACTGTCTTCTGGAAGAGCATACAAAATATCCAACGTTATGAAACCAAATTCGCATGATGGTTTGAAACGTGAAGCTTCCGTAAGTGATTTGCCATCTTTTAACCAGTTAACCGTCAATTTCGAATCATTTATTGGTGACACACGACATTCCATGTGAACAGAATCGCCTTGCTACAATGAACTAGATTTTTTCTCCGAATGGTTTCATTGTTTACTGGATCGTCATTATCATCTTTCAGCACAGATCTTTAAAAACATTCGTTTGTTCAACAAAGAAACAATACCTCAATTCCATCAATGTTTTCAACTAGAGGTTGAACTATTTGTGGTGCATCGATCTGGATGATGGATGCAACTTCAACATGACCAACAGTTTCCGCTTTTCCTTTAGAATTATAAGCTATACATCTGAAAAATTCTAATTTTTTGGGATTCTTGGACAAAACGGAACAAGGATAAAATACTGAAACCAACAGAAAATCTAAATATCGATTCATAAAATTACTCTTTCAAAGTCCAAATAATTAAAAGTGAATGAATAGGCAAGTTAATCTATATTACTATTTTATGTTGGAAAAACATTAGAAAAGTACCGCATTTAATAAGTAAATGAACTTGGGATAAAATTTCAGAAATGCTAGCATGGTTCATCGGTTGACTGGTTTTAAAAATAAACGGCAAAATTTATACTTATATTCCCCGCTATCTTCAGTAATTAGATGTTTAATCAGCAGTGTAGCGACACCAAAATCATTTGACATATATATTCTATTTGAATATGGTATAGCATGTCCATTATGAAGCCATTCGATTTGAAGTGATGGGTCACCAATTGGTTGCAACACACAAGTAAAAGCCGTTGCTTCCGCTTCATTCATCTGCAATTACCTATGCAGAACATCTGACAAATTTTCAAAACTAGTTTTGAAATTGTTAAAAAATAAACTTTGAACTGAGATTTTCTTTTTTGAAGAAGTGAAACAATCGTATTACACAAAACAGTCTGAACATGATGTAAAATTAAATTCTTGATGTAGCTCAGGCTCTAAAACATGGTTTATATTGAGAAATTCATTAGGATCCATCACTTCTTGTTGAGAAGTTTCCGAAAAAAAACAACTTTTTTTGCTATTGATAATATAACAATTTTGCAATTTAAATTGCAATATGTAACAGTATTACATTAATTTCTTTACCTGACCAAGATCAATGAGGTTTTGGGTAAAGTACGGTGCATCAAACTCTCTGACTAGCTCATCTAATTCATCTCTTGGCCGATGGATATATTCTTCCAGCTTTTCAATACGATCTTTACCTTCAGCAGTACTTTGCCAATCGCAAATGATACCGCCCATACTTTTGACCTGAAAATTGCTGATTATTCACTTGTATAAAAAAAATTCATTTCTTTGAAACTTATTCAGATTCCGTTTTTCCTAGGAGATGAAGATATCATCAGTTCAAACATTCATGAATGATGGCAACATCACTATGCCACCATATATTGCGACATCTAATAGATATCGTAATTTTAGATTTACCTCCATATCACATGATGTTTCTGCTTGTCCTTTTTTATTGCTTGCACGACATACCCAGTTCCCTGAATCTTGCGGCTCTACAGGAATCAATTCTAGAACCACAAAACCAAAATCGTGGATTGTTTTCATGCGAGCTGTATGTCCAACGGGTTGTCCGTTGTGGAACCATTCAATGCTTAAGTTCGGATCACCTACTGGTTCCACTCGTGCCTCCAAATGCGCTAACTGTCCTTCTGATAAGTTCGTCAGTGACTGAAATTATCAATTTTAGAAAGCAAACAAGTATATCAGAAATGAAAAAATTCTCAACTACGAAGAACCAAAAAAAGCATTTTTGGATTTGGATTCTTCGACAACTTTCTAATTTGATATTCAGTTCAAAACACAATTTAAAGAAAAAAAATTCAAACCTGTAACTGAGTCAAGAACCTCGGTGCTTCATAATCAAATTCAGACTTCTCAGGAGCCGGTAGCTTTGGCGCTTCAATATCAATGATTCTCTTATAAGCGCCAGACATACTATCTGGAAGCTGCGACTTGGTGATGATTTTCTGCTTTGGATTACATTTTAGCTGTGTGCTAGTTACCGCTTCACCAACCTAAAATTTTCAACATTTAAGGACTTGATACCAGCAGTCGAGAATCTACATAGTTGAACAAGAGTTTGCAGATCAAAAATATTTCAACCTTGTTAATGGCACGGCATGTATATTCACCCGAATCTTCCGGATATGATGGTGATATTTCCAGGACAACAAAACCGAAATCATTGATTGTTTTAACACGGCTTCCCGTTTTCAGTGGCTTTCCATCCAGATACCACTGGATCTGAAAAAACAGTTTTGAATCAGGCCAAATCAGAAAAGTATTCAATAAACAGTAATATATAGAAATCTTATATAAAGACGTGCATCGTTATACTCCATATATTTTCAGTTCTATTAGACAGGAATGGAAAAATTTTTAAAATGAAGATCTGAAATATAACTGAAGCGTAAAAGTAACCTGCAACTGATTATCATTCAATGGTTCATATCGGGCAGTGAAATGAATGCGATCCCCTTCCTCACAAGTTACAGGAGCCGAAAGAGGTTCGATAAATACTGGAACAGTTTTCTGCTCTTCTACAGCTTTCTCTTCTGGTTTCAAATGCAGATTATATTCAAGTCGTTCAATTGCTTTTGCTTTATCCTCATCCTGCATGAAAAAATTTGTATGTAACAAATAAAGTCGTCATAAGTTAATAAAAAACGATATTTGTACTATTCAAAGAATATTTATGATATCCAGTATGCACTGAATATAAGCAGTATTTGTTAGATTGCAAATATTATATCAATAGTTACAAGTCCCTTGTGGAAGTAGAATTCAATAAAAAGTTTGCTGTGTCAATATTAACATACTTCGCATGATAAGTGGAACGATTTTTGTAAACTTTCATTTTTATATCTTTATAATTCGATAAAGAAGTTATTCGGCCTTTAATCATAGTAAATTTGATGCAAATTTCTGAAGATTGTTTTGCTTCTATTTCATAACAAGATCTCTGGATTACCTGAGGTTGCAGCAAAAGAGTCTCTTTTGATGCAATTTCTAAAACAGTTGATGAGCTCGCTTCTCCGACGGAATTAGTAACTTTCACGGTGTACTCGCCCGCATCCTGGAACAACACTAGAAACTATTCTCAAATTACATAGCTTATATTCCATTAGTTTTAAAAGTTAATCGCTTTATATAAGGCAGATGATAGAAATGTAATTCTTAATTTAAAAAAAAAAAAAAAAGATTTGAAGACAGCAGTTGAAAGTCAAGCTTCAAGTTTGCAAGTTAGAAACGAATTTAAATTGCGAAACGAAATGGAATTCAAATCCATTTCGCTAGTTTACACATTTTAAAATCTGAATGTTAAATATCTATATTTTTTGATGAAGGACTTGAAAAAACTCCGGAAAATAAAACCTGTGCAAAGAGATGCAAGATATCAAGTATTGCAAAGCCAAAATCTTGAACCATCTTATATCGATTTGCATGAAACAAAGGTTTAGCATCACGGAACCATTCTACTTTCAAACTCGGATCATCAATCGGTGTAAATCGAGCTTCTAAGTGAGTACTGTCACCCTCCGTAAGATCTACTGGCTTCTGTAGATGAACAGTAATTTGTGGTGGATCGAAGATCTGAAAATAAAGAATCCTAGAAGACTGCTTGTTTGAAATCAATGAATCCATAATTAATTAAATCATAATTGGGAGCTTCCAACTCTGCCATGACTGTCTTTCATGATTATATTTTCACAAAATGGATACTAAAAATTCCCATTCTTCCTTGAATTTATAACTTTTTTAATGAACGATTTATTGATTATTAACTGGTCTCTAAAACTAACTTTCGGTGGAGTCTCGTCAGGAACTGGTTTTTCAGCTTCAATTTCCATAATTCTTTCAAGACTTTGAGGTTGCATCGAATCAAAAATGATGCTTTCTTTGCTCGAAACATTAAGATATGCGGAACTTTTTGCTTCACCAGCTTCATTCGACACGACGCATGTCCATTCACCACTGTCTCGTGATGTTGTCGCACTAATGTCCATGATAATCCAGCCGAAATCATTGATCATTTTTACTCTTGAGCTTGCCGATATTGGATTTCCATTCAAGAACCTAAATAAGGAAAATAAATAAATATATATTCATCAAAAATTCCATAAGTAATAAAAAATTTTCGGAAAGATCAAATATTCGTATCAGATTATTTATAAGTTTCCGAAAAAATAAAACTGTCATCCATTTCAAGAGATACTCACCACTGTATTATAAGATCAGGATCATCTATTGGTTCTATGGTAGCTTCAAAATGTGCTGGTTGTCCTTCGTATAGATCGCCAGGATTTTGGATATGTGTAAGAAATCGAGGTGATGTTTTAGGAGGTGGCGGAATTTCAGGCATCGGTGCTTTCGGTGCTTCTAGTTCCTGAATTCAGAATATCCTCATAACATACGTTTAGTAGTTTATTATGGAAAACTGAAACTCAGAAAAAATAGAACATTGTTTACTGAACAACCTGAATTCGTTTCCATGATTCCATATGCTGAGTATCGCCATATATTGCCTCTTTCGGATGACATTTCAGTGTAGCACTAGAAACGGCCTCACCATTTTCGTTTGTTAAACGTAATTGATATACGCCCTAAATTTTGAAAAAAAAAAAATGAAGCATAGAAATGATGAATTTGACAGAAATTAATTTGTACTTCCAAAGATTCAAATTAAGCTTAACAGAACAACAAATGATGCTTTTTCTGCAGCGGTAATTAGCTATGTTCCGTTTCTTATTTCTATCGCCTTTGGTGTGAAAATGGATCATATTTGATCACCAAGATATCAGTCTTACTTGATCTTCAGGATATGCATATTCGATATCCAAAGTACAAAAACCGAAGTCCCGTGAAATTGCATATTTCGAGCCATGTGCCAGTGGTTGCCCATTGCGAAACCAAGTAACTTGCAAATTGGGATCATTACTTGGTATGATGACCGCCTCAAAATGCGCTGGTTCGCCTTCGCCACATTCAACATCCGAAATTTGTTCGCGAATTGATGGAGCATCATAAACTGGCGGTGGTGGTTCTGCAATGCAACAAATCACTAACAAATGAAATGAGATACAATTAATAACTGAAAACTGGTTATTCACAAAAATTTTGAGACATGTAAAAGTTAAATCTCCAAGTCAATCATATTTAATGCAAAAAAGAAGACCCATGAATCTTATATTAAAAAAAGTTCAAGACTGCCTGTGTGAAATTCTAAAAACCAGATAAAACTTATAATACAAACAATTTTGCTTACCAGGTGTCTTTTCCTTTGGCGCTTCAATTTCCTGGATTCTACGCCAAGATTCCTCATGTGCAGTCTCCAGCAAAATGTCCCCAATACCAGCGACCTAAAATTATATATTTATTCATAATAACAATTTGCACTTGAAACACGATGCAGGAAACAAAATAATCAAGGTCTTAAACAATATGCAACTGATGGATAAACAAATTATAGAATAAATGGATTTCAAATAAATCTTACGATTATTAGAATTGGATTTTGAAAATAACCTTAATAGATGCAGATGAAGCTGCTTCCCCTTCACTGTTTATAATTTTAAGTGTGTAGACACCATTATGATCAAGATTAACACCACTAATATCTAGGGCTGCCCAACCTAATTCGCTTCTTGTTTTTACTAGTTGACTGGCACCAAGCGGCTGCCCATTGTGTAGCCATACTACCTTCAAAAATATCGAAATTTATTGAAATTTGTCAAAACGATTCAATAATGTTCATTAACTAATAGAAATTTGTCGCAGTGAATCTAAGTTTTAGTTGCTGCACAAATTTTTTCGCAAATCAGAATGATATGCAAATTTAGCCAATTAATGGTAAAATTTCAGGGGATTGAGCATATATTTAGCTAGCTTTCTGACTTCACATTGTACAAAAATAAAACGAAACCTTAAGATCAGGATCACGAGCAGGCTGAAATGTTGCTTCCAGATGCACGATAGCACCTTCGGGAATATCAGTTACCGATTCAAGTTGTGTGAGAAAGCGTGGTTTCTCTTTTTCTATCACTTCCTCAACTTCTTCAATTACTGCCGGTGTTTCAAGAATTTGGATCTTTTCCCAAGATACTGGATGCTGAGTATCACGAACGATGGATTCATAACCTGAAAATAAATGACTTGTTCTTTATTGTTCTTACAACAATGAAATAAGATTAATTGCATTTATAATAAACTTTAATAAAAAATATTATTGATTTCGAAAAGAATAATATTTTAAGATGACGTTTAAAATTAACCAGCAACTTTCACTGTAGCACTAGTAGCAGCTTCACCCTGTTTGTTCACAGCTTTGCATGTGTATACTCCAGAATCTTCCGGAAGCACATGAACTATTGTCAGCATGATATTTCCAAAATCATTTTCATGACGATATCGATTTGCTTGAATTTTGAAAATATAATAAAAAAAGATAATGAATTGCTAAAAGACTGAAAAAGATGGAAAATAACGAATACTTTAAATTCTTCAATTTCGTTTCTTTAAGATTCAGAAAAAGTTTTAGTCTTTCAAAAAAACTAAAAAAAGGTCAGCACAAAACATTAAGCAAATCTGAAAAAATTTACAATTCTTCAAGGGAGCGCCATTTAGATACCATTCGATCTTCAAATCAGGATCACCAACTGGTTCCACATAACCAATTAATTGCACAATTTCACCCTCTTGTAAGTTATCAATGTTGTCAAAGGCTTTTATCCAATTTGGTTTACCGAACTCTGGTTCAGGTACCTCCAAGCGGATATTCTTATCGATCGATTCTAATTCTTGAATCCTTTTCAAGGAATCTGGATGCTGCGTGTCTATCAACAAACTATCCGCACCTGGAATGAAGATTCCGGATTTAAATGAATAGATTACCCACAGTTTTTATGAAACAAAAGACTTTCATCTCATTTTTAGTCTTAAGCACGAACTCAAAGCAAATACCCAAGACAGAGACATTTGCACTTGTTACAGCTGCTCCTTGTTCGTTTACTGCTTTGCATGAGTAAACGCCGGAGTGATGTGGATAAACGGATGAGATACGTAAAGTGACACATCCAAAATCATTGGTCATTGTGTGCCAACTACTCTGTTGCAGTGGAGCATCATTATGGAACCTAAAGATTTATTTAAACTTGAAATCTGAAAATCTTCGATTTCTTTGAATAAGATTTGAAAAGGAATTTACGGTTAAATGAATCGTTCACTTCTGCTTACCTTTTCGTTTTTTATCAGCTAATTCATAAAGATTAAAACATTATTTTACAAATAGTACAAAATTTTAAAAAAACAAAAGTTCACCATTGAATCTGTAATTTGGGATCATTAACAGGTATAACTCTTGCTCCTAAAAGAACAGTACCACCTTCCGGTATATCAGCTATACTTTTTAAGGGTTGTGTGAACATTGGTTTTGCATAAACTGTTGGTTCTGGAGCAGTTGGAACAGCTTTAGGTGCTTCAATTTCCTAAAATTTTCCCACTGTATGATGTTAAATGATATTCAGAATTCTTCACTCTAAGCAATTACTTATTTGGAATACCTACTTGAATTCGTTTCCAACTTTCTGGATGTTGTACTTCAGCAAGTATACTTGCCCGACTCTGACATTGCAAATTACCCGATGTTTGGTCTTCACCCACTGCATTCCTTGCCAGACAACGGAATTCACCAATATCTTCTGGCAAAACATAATGTATGTCGAGGGTTACCAAACCAAATTCGTTTCTCATCGAAATTCGACTACCAGTAGCTAGCGGACGACCATTATGAAACCTACAAAATGGTTAAAAATTTTTCATAATTAAATTCAAAATGCAAAAAAACTCAGCAATGAATTGGGGGAAGCTACTAAAACACAAAAACTAACCAATAAAATGCAAAAAATAAGTAATTTTCTTTTAGTTACAATCATCCTACCCATACATCATTTGGGATTTGGGTGTTAGGATTCTTATGGATTTCTGCTAATGATAAAGATAAACAAATAAAGATAAAGATAAACACAACAAAAAGTTAAATATGAAACGTTTAGGAAAAGTAAAATTACTTCATATCAGTTGCCCTTGACAGTACTTTTAAAATCTCATATTCCACTTACAAACTTACCACAAAATTGCCAGTTGTGGATCATTAATTGGTTCATATTGTGCTTCAAAGTGTGCTGGTTGTCCCTCGATAAGATTTTCATTGGAGTTTAATTGTCGAGTGAAATGAGGTGGCCCATGCTCAGATTCTGGAGCCTCTTCAGGCCTCTTTTTCGGCTGCTCTAATATCTGGATCTTTTGCCAACTATTCTCATGTTGCGTGTCACCAACAATAGCTGAATATAATTCAATTTCCATCTTAGTCCAAAAATTTCGAATTCTTTGTATCTCTCCAATATTAAAATATATATATATTTCGATTTTTTAAAAATATTTTGCAAAAATTTCATCTCGAACCTGATCTGGTCTCAACAGAAAGCTGTCCTTCTACTTGATCCTCTCCTTGTTCATTTGTTGCTACAAGCGTATATACACCGGCATCTTCCGGAACAGTGTATGAAATATCGAATCCGATGAATCCGAAATCAAATGTGTGATGGAACCGATTACTGTTCAATAGAGGAAGACCATCTTTAAACCACTGTATTTTCATCTTTGGATCGCTGATTGGTGTTACTCTAGAATAGAGAGCGATTGGGAAATTTTTATGAGCAATGACTAAGATAAAACAATATTAAAAACAGATTTGTCTTATACAGAAATTTATGATTATCCAGAATACATGCTGAAATTGAAATTCTATTCTGAATGACAAAAAAGAAATGCGAATCTTTTAGTAGAAAATAGCAGAATAAAGCTGAAAATCTTTTATGTAATTAGAATTCTGGAAGTTTTATTTTACTCTTAAATTTGATGAACTGATGTTATAAAAAGCAGTACCTTGCTTCAAAGTGTGCGGGCTGACCCTCGATTCTTTCAATGACTTCTAATGGCTGTATAAACTGCGGTGGTAAGGGTTTTAATTCTGGTGCTTCCGGTACTGATTCTTTTGGTGCTTCGATTTCACGAATTCTCTGTAAACTTTCTGGATGCTGGCTTTCACTATTGATTATTTGCTTACCGATTATATTGAATACTGCTGTTGACTGCGCATTTCCTATAATTGAAATTTCTTGTATATGAGCAAGCTAAATATATTCTATTGGTTTAAATAATAATCACCAATGAGAAAATGTAGATACCTCTTAGAAAACTTTAAATAAAGACTTTTAAATCAAGTTATTAAATCTTGAAGATTATTTAATAAACAGCAGAAAGAAAAAAACCTCACCTAAACTATTACTTGCTACGCATGTCCATTCCCCACTATCTTCAGGGAAAGCATAGAGAATATCCAATGAAACATATCCGAAATCGTGTGTTTTCCGGAAACGATGTCCATTTATGAGTGGTTGTCCATTTTGATACCATTCTACCGTGAGTTCATTGTCGTTCGTAGGTTCTATCTGAAATATCGTAAGCTCAAAAATAATTAAAATTTATTGTTCAGAATCGATTTGACTGTTGAAAACGCTCGTTCCTAACGATATCAGTTGCATTTCTGTTTCAAAAAATGATTGATGAAATAATCATCGAAACATTTAATTGAAATTTAAACAGGTTGATTTAAACGTCAGGCAAGAAAAAATATCATTTACCAATAAAAAAAAATATCAACAAAACCTAGCCTTTTATTCCAAATTAATTTCATCAGTGGAAATCCACCACTTTCAATGAGAATAAATGTCATATTAAATTTTCGCTAACATGAAACTAACCTGCCCTTCTAGATGAATGGGTTCGCCTTCATTAAATTCACCAATTTGTTCAGGCAGAGCTACCACAAATCGTGGTGGTATTTTTTCTGGTTCGAAATAAATTGGTTCTTGAGGTCGACGATTTTCTATATCTTGAATTTGATTCCAAGATTCTTGATGCTGAGTATCCAAAAGTAGTGATTTCGTAGCTAAATATAAATTTTTCAGTGCATTCCAAATACGGATCCAATGAAAAAAAAATCAATAAAACAAAAAACTAACGCTGGCATGTAACGACGCATGAAGTTGTTGCTTCTCCAAATTCGCTAACTGCTCGACATGAATACATCCCGGAATCTTCACCATAGACAGCTAATAAATCCAATGTCACATAATCCAAATTACGTGCCGGCATGAAACGACTTCCTGAAAATATATCTTAATTTTATTGCAAAAGAAAATTCGGACGAATAAAAAAGGTACAAAAAAAGGTTTCAGATGAATCAAATCGTTACCAATAATTTTTCTCCTGAATATCAATTTTAAGGCAGTTTCATAATTTTAAACATATTTGTCTAAATCTCTTTCAAATAAAAATTTCATTTAGAAATAAAAAGTCGAAAATCCATAATATAATCTTTTTCATGTTAGCTCTTCAAAAATATTTTATTTGTTTAACGCTTTCAAAATAAACACAAATTTTAAGCGGTCATTAATTACATTTCTTTCGAAGTATGTAACTTACCTTGCGGTAGTGGCAACCCATTTTTGGTCCAATATACTTTTAGCGTCGGATCATTAACTGGTTGCAGTCTGCATTCTAATCTAACACTTTCACCATCAAAGATACCGTCGAAATTCTGAAAAACATTGCAAGCATCAATATTTTCATAAAATTTATTTAAATAATCAAAAGAATTCAAACTAAAATCATGTTTTGCTGAATATAACACGGCCTACTTGTAAAGGCACAGTAAAAGTTGGTGGTGGAAACGAAAGTTCAGGTGAGGGTTCGCGAGGTGGTTCATAATTCTCTATTTCTTGTATTTTTGCCCATGATTCTGCATGCTGCGTATCCAGATAGATATTTCTTCGTGCTGCAATATACAATCATAAGCATGTTGCTAACTCTTTGATGTGGAAATTTTTGTTCGAAATAAGAAATAAACCTCATTTTGTATTGCTGCATTTAAAAAGAAAATCAATCAAAATGACGCTGATTCCCATCCATGTGATACAACTAATTTCAATAAAACTTACGTTTGCATTCAATGAAGAATTCGGTAATTGCTTCACCAGCTGCATTGCTAGCTCTGCACGTGTAAGTACCCGAATCTTCAGGATGAATGTGCAGGAATTCAAGGCCTACATAACCAAAATCATGCATAGTTCGAATACGTGATCCAAACATAATTGGGTAACCATTGAGAAACCATTCAATCTGTAAAGTATATGAAAGTAAATATTTTCCATCAAGAGAATCTCTTTTTCAAATTGGAGAAATAAAAAAGTAAAAAAAGATTTTTGAAATATACTCCACATCAATATGTATTAAACTGTAAATAAATGAACTGAAAACCAGTTAGAATTTATATAATTAATTTGGGCTTCTTGAGATGGCAATTTTTACTAATTAAGAAATAATAATAACCTACCTTCAAATCAGGATCATTAATTGGTTGTACCATACAATCCATATGGACTGATTGCCCTTCTCTAAGTACTTCTTTAGGACCATTCAGTGGCTGAGTAAAAGATGGCATTTCAGGTATCAGTTCTTCTTCAGATGGCTTTGCTGGTTGTACTGCTTCAATTTCTCGGATCCGTCGCAAACTCTCAGGATGCTCGGTATCCATATAAATATTTTTCAGTCGTTCTACATCAAATTGTGTGCTTGTTTCAGCACGACCTAAAGCACAATAAAATTAAATATTTTTTACATTCGCTTTGTCAAACTGGAACTTGTCACAACAACACAGATATCGGGAAGACTTGAATTTAAACAGTTATTTTTTTTTTTTCATTTAGCTGTTTCCAACTTTGAATACCTCTTGATCGAAATTCTGGATTCTTTGTCAAATTTAACTACATGAAATAAGCATTATTCATAAGAACACTCATGCAGAAATACTGATTAAAATAAATTAGAAATCACCTTCAGGATTTGTAATGAGCAATGTGTACGATCCAGCATCTTCAGCGATGATGTAATCAATATCCAAAGATACGAAACCGAAATCATTCATCAGGCGATACCGGCTACCAGCTTTTAATGGATCCCCGTTATGAAGCCATTCAACCTGAATATTTTATTTATTTTTTTTCTGAAAGATTCACAATTCTTCGGTTTATTTCCTTTTTTGGAAAACTTGCAAATAAGTGCTCAGTGGAGATATAAGAAGGTACAAGGTCTTTTGCAATTCCTAATCTGAGTTCATATGTCGTCGTTGAATTGTTCATCTACCCGCCGTCATTTTTACTTTTTCTTTATTAGCAGAATCGCTTATTTGTATTTTATTCCTTTTAGTCCTTATTTCTATTTTAGTCCTTCAGCAGAATTACTCTCTGCCCAAACAATTCATTGTCTGTCACTACTCTGTTTACAAAGCATTCTTGCATAACTTACTTTAAGCTGATTATCATCGACAGGTAAAATTTGTGCTTCCAAATGAAGGGTTTGACTTTCATGCACATTATCTAATTGTGGTGGTAGAGTTCGTACAATTTGTGGTGCCATTCGAGGTGCTTCCGGACGTTCATCTGGTGACTGCAACGGCATTTCTAGTTCACGAATACGCTGTACTGAATTAGGATGAAAAGATTCCGTTATCTGAAAATTTGAATTATAAACGTGGTTAGCATAAATGAGTTTGAAATTCTAAAATATCTTGCAATCTAGACAAAAATAACAAACAGTTTTGCTTATTAAATCCATCTAAATGTATTGAAATTGAGCACTTGCTTCACTTATTTCTTAAATATACTGAATGAAAAAATTTGCTTCTGCATCGAAATAATATCGAAATATAAAGAAATTTGAAATGAGACTTAACGATATAATATTTAGCAAATAACTCTTCATAATTGTAAGATTAAGGATGAAATTGTTAACTGAAAGATTAACAAAGAAATTCTACAACAAAAAATAATCAATTTTTGATAGTGAAATACAAACCATGCTTCCTTTAGCTTTACAATCGATATCAGCGACAGATCGTGCTTCGCCAGCTGCATTTTTCACAATCAGAGTATAAGTACCACTATCTTCCGGATACATATACAAAATATTAAGAGCAATAAATCCGAAATCATAACTGAGGACAAAACGATGAGCTTTCATCAAAGGCCTATCGTTTAAAAACCATTCATACTAAAACAAACAGAAACATTCGAAACTTCCGGAAAAACTAAAAAGAAAAAACTTTCTACCAAGTTTTCGATATGATTACATGAATCCTAGCACTTTTTACTTTCTGTTTGAAAAACTAGAAGCATGAATTACGACGTTTCAATTCTCGATAAAAGAGTAAGCCATAAATAATCCAAAAAAAAAAAAAAGACAAACCGTTAAGGAATTGTCATCCACAGGAGTAATTTGTGCTCCTAAATAAACATTGTCACCTTCAGTAACATATATCATCTCACCAGTACCAATATGCTTGATGAATTTTGGTGCCTATAAAAATTACTTTTTTTTTTTGCTTTGTGATTTAAACTGAATTTCATTGACAAAAATGCCTATTGATAATAGATTTAGTAATGGAGTTTTCAGAAAGCAAAAAGTTTCTGACAGTCCAGCATTCCACAAAAATTACTATAAAGAGAATATCGAAAATACTTATGATAACAGGAAAGCATGAGACTGGTTTCGCTGAAAACACTATATAGTATATAAGAAGATTTAAATCTCATACGATCGAAATTTTTTTCACTAATGTAAATTAATCAATTATGCACAATTCAAAATTAAACTGATGTAGTTAATCTAAAGTGATTTAGAGAGCAAAATGCATTTGGCTATAAGTCCTTAATATCTTTCCAGCAAACTGAGAGCAACTATACTCACTTCCTTTATTGCATCCGAGATTTCTTGTGGAGCTGGCTTTGGTGCTTCGATTTCTTGAATTCTAGCAACACTGCTTGGATGTTGTGTCTGGCCAAGAATTCGTTCTTTGTCTGAATTGATAATGATTATTTGTTTAGAAACAATATTTGTGCATAATATGATATGTCAATCGACAAAATAAAAAATAAAAAGATACCTCTGCACGTGAAACTAATGGATGAGTCTGCTTGTCCGAGTGCATTTTTTGCAACGCACGTATATGTTCCCGAATCTTCAGCATAGACATCCAAAATATCCAAAGAAACAAAGCCAAAATCATGAAAGGTACGAAATCTATGTCCTGTAAAACGATTCAATATAAAGTTATTCGTAAAAAGGAGAAAATATGAAGAATATCATACAGATACTAGAAACTCGCTGAAAATAAATTAGAATACATAACCTGTCGGAATCGGTTTCCCATCTTTTAGCCAACAAATGTGTAAAGTGTTATCATTTACTGGAGTTATTTGGCATTCCAGATGAAGCGGTTCCCCTTCTTCTACTTCACCAATATCTCCAGGCAATGGTTTTACGAAACACGGTGGTTCCTAAATGGCAAATTTTCAACTATTACTTACAAGTACAAATGGCACTATACATATTATGACCTTGTCGGACACCATTACTTTATATAATTCCAATATTTTTGTAATCATACGATGTTTTACATGGCAACTTACTTCTTACTAATTTCTTAATTTTATTACAACCCCTAAAAAATGCGCTGATGCATAAAAAAGTATAAATTTATTGAATTTTGAAACAAAATTGCATTTGAAAAATGAAATAGCTCAATTCGCATTTTTCATAACAAATCGTTTACTGTTTAGATGAGCATGTGATTTCGTTCGTAATCATTTTAAAATGTCATGAAAATAATTCCTTTTGAAGCACAAGTGAATGACTGCTCAAAATTGAAATGCACGTTACCTGTGGACCTTTATCCTCCACTTCCTGCCGGCCATATTTATTCAAATTTTCGATCTGATGAATTTTACCCAAACTTTCTTGATGCTGTGTCTCAGAAAGTATAGTTGCATGTGCTAGAAATTAATTAGTTTCTGATCAATTAATTTTACACTTCATAAACTTGAATTAATTTTACTGATCCAACCATTATTTTCATTGTTTCTTGCTTTTTATTCAGAAAAAATAGTAAAACTAACGTTTTATAGTTACTGTGCATTCTTTTGTTTCTTCACCTAATGCATTTGTTGCTTTTACAGTATAAATTCCAGAATCTTCCGGAATGACACCACGAATGTCAGCTGTCAAGAAACCAAATTCATATTGAGTTCGAACACGAGAACTAGCCAAAAGTGGTCGTCCATTAACGTACCAGTCTACTTTCATTGTAGGATCATTCATCGGTTCCAACTTAAATGGGACTTATCGCATTTCAAATTTAGTATTTCAAAAGACTTTATCAAGTATCAAAACTTACGGACCTTCAAAGCAAAGTGAATGTTTTCATTTTCACTCAACTCCAAATCATGCAAATCACCAATGAATCGTGGCTCACGATCACATTCGTGATCAGCTGGATATTCCAGTGGACGAATGCGACTTTGTTCCAATTCATGAATCCGATCTAGTCCTGCAAATAAATAAAAATTACCCATGAATTAGTTTAAATTCAGTGAAAAAATCGAGGTCCACAGATAATTTGAAAATTTTCTTTTCGCAATAAGTAGATAAAATTCCTAATTACCTTCCGGATGATGAGCATCTAGGTAAAGAGATTTTTCCGAATTGACAATCAATTCGAGATTTGACTGTACTTCACCTAGTTCGTTCCTAGCAATTAATGTATAGATTCCAGAATCTTCAGGAAATGCATAGAGAATATCCAGGGCGACATAACCAAAATCGAACATTGGTCTCAATCTATGGGCTGCTGGTAAAGGAGCGCCATTGTGATACCTGAAAATGCTTATAAAAAATTGAAAAACCCATATGCAGTAGAACAGCGGAACTGAGAAAATAAAATGAAAAGGGGTACAATGAAAGTTCACAATCTATGGTCATGCAACAAAATAAAATAAAAATATATGTGATCCGCACTTCTTGTTCATTATATTTGGAATACTAACAAAGAAATCTGTTACAATTTCATAAAGCATTATGTAGAGCCTGAATTGACAGAAATATTTACCTCGTTTTCATGATATTTCAATTTCTTTTGAATTATAAATAATGAAAAAGTGAAAAAGAATGTCACAACTATTTTAAATTCAATGCGAATTCATAGGAAATGCAATTAATTGAGCAAGCTGGAAAAAAATAGATCTTTTTATGAATAAGTAAATACAATGGTAATGCAGATTATTGCAAATCCAATTCACTTAATAGCTAAAATTACCATTCAACAACCATTTTGACATCATTTGCAGGTTGGATTCGTGCTTCGAAATGCACTGGTTCATTCTCATTTACTTCGATGCGACTTTCTAATTGACGTGCAAAACGTGGCGGTTCCATACTGTTAAATTCTTCCGGTCTTTCCACGGATGGGGGTCCAATATGAACCTAAACTGATATTTAAAATGAAAAAAATAAGAGTAAATTCGGAAGATTTGTAAGGAGACTAAATTTTTTGAAATATTAATGAAAATATTCTTAATGAAAATATTCAAGAAATGAAATTATTAAAAATTACAAGTACCTAAAAAATTTAAAAGAAAAAGACACATTAACTGAAAAAAATGTTAAAATTCCGAATTTACTCTTATTTTTTTAAGAAGTGGAATTTAATTTTGAGCTTGAAAGTATAAACTAAACAAACTTTCTTTAAGGTGATATACCTGTTGTCCCTCAAGATATCCAATCTGCGCTAGTGAGTGCTCATGTTTAGATTCAAGTTGTAAACTTGTGGTATGCACTGTAGTGAGTTCAGCTGCACTTTGAGCTGTACCACGCAAATTTTTCAAGACACAAGTATAAATACCTTCATCTTCCGGATATGTCGGATTCAATGTTAAAGATACGCAACCAAAGTTGTTGAATGTCTAAAACGTCGTAGATTTTATGTATGATTCACCAAATATGGCATCAAATAAATTACTCCATATATAATTCACTACAAATTGATTCATATCATAAAATATTACGAAAATTTCAAATCTTGAAATCTACAGCATACTTGGATTCTATTAGCATTAGGTAGAAGTTGCCCATCTTTCAGCCAAATTACTTTCAATGTGGGATCATTTACGGGTGCAATACGTGCTTCAAAATACGAACTTCCAAGCTCTTGATCGCAATGACAATTTGAGAGCTGAAAAATTTGTTATGAAATCTGCTACTGAATACACCTTACGACAAGACAGATTTGCATAAGATGACTAAGTGTATTGAAGGCAGTAAGAAATGGTATTATTTTTAACTTCTTCATTGTTGAATTACTTGAGTATCAGAAAATCTTTGAAATTATAAATAAAATCAAACATTTGTAAGAAAGACAGGTGCATGATCTGAAGCATCAACTTCATTTCGAAATTCACGCGCATCTTCTACATCCACTATATTTCTCTGCTCGAAATCTTTCATATAAGCTGCAAATGGCATAAAATATGAGTTCAAAAGTCAAATTGAATAAAAATAATCGAAAATGAAGAAAAAAATCAAGCTAATGTGGTTATTTTCTTTACTCTTTTGTTTTCATAATTAAGCGTTTTAATTTTTAAAGAAATAAATAATATGCATTCATCATTAATTCTATACATCATGAACTCAGTCTTTTTTAATTCTTCGTCCTAATGCGTATTTAATTTTATCTTTATTTTATCTAAGAATCTAATGATAATTAATCTGGCAAGTCTCACGTTGAACAAGTATGGTAGCTGTTGATTCCATAACACCCACTTCATTTGCTAGTTGACATGTATAACTGCCGGCTTCTGCTGGTGTAATGTTCAAAATGTCTAATGTAACTAGTCCAAACTGATTAGACATTCGTACATTATCGCCTAAAATCAGATATTTACCAAAACTAAATAAATCCCTAAGATTTGTTCTGATTTAGTACGATAGAAATATTTATTCAAAAAGTTGAAATATGTACTTACATATGTATTTATATAAGAAAAAAAATTTTGACACTTAAGAATATGGTGTATATTTTATAAGAAATTCTGATTTATTGTAGCTTACTTTGCTTCAACGGCTTTCGATTAAAAAACCACACGATTTTTATATTGGGATCATCAACTGGTGAAAATTTCGCTTCCAAATGGACATGCTGGCCATCGAAAACTTCCATTGATCGTAACTCTGTATGGAAATTTGGCATTTCAGCAATTCTCGCCGCTGTTTTGTCAATCTGAGACCGGTCATAAAGTGTAACATTAGAGGCATCTGCCAGAGCACTACGATGTCCTGAAAGACTCACGGGAATTACAAGATTTCAAACAAATTTCTTCCGAAAGTCGGCTTTAGCTTGCCTCATAAATAAATCTTTCTTTTTACTATTATCGGAAAACAATCCCACCCCGATAAATCGGGTGATGCGCAAATAACCGATTAAAAAACAACTCCAAACAAAACTTGTAAGATCGAACGTAAATCAGCTGACCTATAACATCAACAGTTGCAGACTGTCGCGCTTCACCAAGTGTATTTACAGCCACTATAGTATATTCACCTTTGTCAAATACTTTAACGGGATTGATTTCTAAAGCAGCATAACCGTTTTCTGCTACTGTCGACAATCGCGAGCTTGTTATTACTGCCTTAAATTTCAGAAATTCTTTCTTGAAATTTAAATTAAATCGGAAAATTTAATTGCGAAAAAAATAAAGCGAACTTTAGATAATACAAGATCTATTTCATAATTCAGAAATTTTGCTTAAATCAAAAGACACGAAAAAAAAATTAAGAAAATTACCTTTCCATTCAGCAGCCAAGCTATTTTCAAGTTCGGATCATCTGGTGGTGAATATTTACAGCTAAGCAAAGCAGTTTGACCCTCAATTAAATTTAAATTTTTAATTGTATCCAAAAATTTTGGCGGTTGTTTGGAAGATATTCGCATCTCGTCAATATCTTCTTCCATTTTACTACTATACCTGAAATTTCTTAAGAACTGGACTTTGAATTTAAAGAAAACTTTTTAATTTGGAAAGTTTCCTCACATCAATTAGTGTTATAATCTTTAAATTATTTATTTAGTTAGCTTTAGACATACCTAGCCATACGACGATCAATTTTTCTCAATGTAATTTGGTCTTGATTAGCTGTGTCCAATTTCTGGCGAGTTTGGACAACTACGCGTCCCTAAAAGAAAATTTTAATTCCATTCAAATTCAGTTACCGACATGCATATAGAAAATTATTCTAAATAATCTTAGAAACAAAGTTTCAATAATTACGAAGTTTCAAATCAAAAAATTTCAATCATATAACATAATGCTATTTAATTTATTGCAAGAGCTTAAAACTTGAAAAATCACTTTCAACGAGGATGTTCCAGAATCATTTGTGGCATCACATTGATACCAGCCACCATCAGCCATTCTAGCGTTAAGAATCTGTAAAGTTGTCTCGCCATTCCCTTTATCGTCTATTCTTAAATTGTGAAATGATATAATGAAATTAATAGTGACATTTAAAAAATTTGTCCAATATTTTTAAAACAAAAGGATTGAAAATTCTAGGAAAAATAAGTTGAAAAAGCCAAGTGCAAATAATAGTATATTATAGAACGACGATATTAATCAGTAAACTGTGACTAATTAGTAAATTTGTTCTATATGATCATTAGTAAGCCATGCGCACTTCTTCGTTAGCTAATGAATTGGAAATGATAACTATGAAATAACAACATATTCAGTTAGTTTCAAAGCACTTACCTAAACGAACCACCATTTTTCAGTGGTGTACCATCTTTGGACCAACTCATTCGAAGTTTCGCACCAACTGCTTTACAATAAAGTGTCAACGAATCCCCTTCATAAATTGTAACTGACTGAAATTTACCAACGAATTGAGGCAAACCACTCAATTTCTGCTCTGAAAGTAGGAAGTTCATTGAGCACAATAAAATTATAAAAACAATCCAATAAATGGCATTTATAAAATAATAAAGCAAATGACAACATTTAAACAAAAATCTTTCGTATTGCTTAAAAACTGTCTCTGAGCCTTTTAATGTTCTAACATCATTTCAACATACCAAGAACATTAAGCGAGCAACGTATTTGTACAGCACCACCTTCATTTTCTGCAACGCATAAATAAGTATCATTATCCTCAGCTGTGCATTTGTCGATTGTTAGCTTTGTCAAACCATCATTAAAGATTTCAACTTTATAGCGCCCATCAGTTGTAATGTGACTGCCATCAGAGCGATACCAACTAAGATTTGGTACCGGCTGACCTGTGGTCTAGAAATATGAACAAATAGAGCCCAAAAAAAGGTTAAAAAAAGTTTTTATAATTTTCTGAAATAGTATCTACTACTCAGGAAATCTAAGTGGAAACTCCAAACAACTTGGAAATTAGATACAAGAAATTATCTGAGATAAATTCTTCAGATTATAGATAAATTAGAATCTTTCCCGAAAATTCCTCCGCTTTCCAGTTTTTATTTCTCCTGCAGGACTTACTTTGGCAACAAATGTGACTGATTCGCCAGCTTTTACTGTTTCAGAAGATGGAATCCTACTAAATTGTGGTGGTTTTTCACTCTGACCAATCTGTCTTGATTGTCCATTTTGCGCAGCATAATCCTGACCACCAGTAAATCTTCGCTGTAATTTTTTTTTTTTTTTTTGACTCTAATAAAAAAAATAAAAGATCATTTCATAGAAAAGTGATCAAAAGTCAGTTCATAATATTTGATTTATCGAAAGTAAATGTGAATGAAAAGTCAAATTTGAAAAGTGAAAAAAAGTAATAATGACATCAAAAATTTTCAAAAATTTACCCCATATTCTTTTGAATTAAGCAAAAAAAGAAAAACTAAGTAAGCCTCTCTCATTCCTATCCATTCTTTTTGAATTCAATTTCTAATCAAATGTTTAAAATTGGATTTGCAAATTCAAAATCTGAGCAAAAATATAAGTCTTCTTGATTTTTAAAAGCAATACAACATACCAATGTGAGTGTGACAATACATGAAGGTAAAAAATAATAAGTATATCCGGAAGGTATACAGATTACTACTAACAATCATTTCATTGCAATGCTATCATGTGCCATTCTGTACTAATCAAACAGGTGAACAGTGTCTACCTGAGGTGCAATCCGTTCAACGAGAGGCATGTTCTGATTGTATCGATTCTGCTCGATATAATCGAAATGTGTATGTGGATGATGTTGCTCGTATTGCTGTTGATACTGCAACTGTGAATTCAACTGTGCTGGCGAAGGAAGCTGATAAGTGGGACGTTGTTGGAAAGGTCGATGCTCTTCAAACTGCAATTGACACATTTTAATTTACTATCATTTACAGTTCATTTAATGCTGAGGCGAATAATAGAAGTAAAAAATCAGCAAAGAAAAGTAAAGATTTAAGCTATGCTTGAAATTATGCCATGGGAAAATGCAAAGCTTATCACTAATCTTCTTTTCAATGTTTTTTTTACATTTCTATCACTCATTTAGCTTTACTTCATATTTTCTTATCATTCGATGATTACACCGTATACTTCTATGTCCCTTCCATGTTCTCTAGTCCGTTCATCTTTATTCCTAGCTTAGAATTATCTGATAAACGAGTATATGGCCGGTTTTCGATGTCCGAACGATCATAATGAAATTTTCAACGATTCATTAGATACTAGCAATATTCTTCTAATCTGAGATCCGGAAATGATTTCATGAAAAGTTTTATTATTCCTGGCTATGATCGCTAGAAACTTTAAAATATGTACAAAATTATTTTTTATATTACTTCGCCTAATTTAGTACTTTATATTTTGATTCATTAGGTGGCATGAATTTAAAATCAACCGAATGATTTTGAAACTAATCATCAAAGTTTAAAAGCGGAAAATCATTTTTTGTTTTAATCTCTCAGTATTTACCGAAAGTTCTAACAAGTAAAACAACGCTTAAATTTTATATTTTATAATGAAAAAGTTAATTCATAACTAAGCTTACTTTATCAAGATATTGCTGTTCCGGTTGTAGTTGACCGTAAAATTGTTGCTATAAAAAATGTACAAGAAGTATTTAAAAAACGAATATTTCACAGATAAAGTTTAAAATTATTGAAACTTTAAAAATCAATAACTGCAAATGAACTGAAACAGGAGTACTAGAAAGGTTATGAAAGAAGAAAGTAACTGAGTAATATGGAATGTAAAGGATTACTTGATAGGTCTGATAAGGCTGATAAATAGATTGTTGATAATGTCGTTCGTCTTTAGGCTAAAAAAAAGTGATATCATAAAAAATTAATTGATATTGGAGAAAGCACAAAAAAAGTTTAAAAACATATTAAATGTGAAATTCTAAAAAATATCTTTTAATGAAAGAAAATAATAAATACTATTTGCTAATAGTTTAAATTAAAAAACAAAAATTTATATCGAAAATTAAAAACTTGAAAATGAAATTTCACCTCGATTAATTCAGTGTAATATACTTTTGGGCGGCTATAAGTCTGAAAGAGAAAATCATTGCAAATTTGGGAATCATATTTTATTATAATAAAATTTTAATACTTAAGCTATCAAAATTAGTGAAAGGAAAACAAAAAGATAATAAAAATTATAATATGTTATAAAATTGATTGATGTTTAGCAATGTCGGGAAATCTGAAAATTGTTTAACTCAGTAATTGATATACTTAAGTAACTAAGAAAACTCGTAAATTTCTAGATATTATTCAATGATTAAAAATCTATGGTCAAAAGTTCAAAACTAAAGATTTTGCATTTATTAGAATGTAAAAATAATCCCTCCGCAAATTTTTCCAACGAAATTTGCTAAATCTTCATTCTGATCAGAAATTCGCGCTGATTAGTCAAACTGCACAAAAAAATCAAGAAATGCTACTCAATTCAAAATATATTCAGCAACAAGAATACTCGAATAATCTATGATAAAGATGTTTTACCTGTATATGCACTCTCGAGAACTCTCGAGAAGGCTTATTTTACTCTTCCAATTTGGAAAATATTTCCTAAAGCTCAAATCAAAAACGGTAGAACCTGTTGAGGAGTTATTGGTTGAGCGTAATATGCCTGCTCCGGTAAGTGCCTGATTGGTTGCTGTTGCCTGTGACTTTTTTCTTGCCACTGAAAAAAATTGAATGAATTGAAGTATTTGAAAAATAAAAAAAAAAAAAAAATAAAATAAACTTTTGTGAAACAATTTTTAAAATAAATTTTTTCCTACTGTATTTGCTTCACTTTTCAGCTTTTCGCTTCTTCCATTTTTTTTTTTTTTTCAAATTTTCGATAACGCCAAGTTTCTCGAGAAGTGCAACTCTCATTCTTCTTTCCATTGCTTCCTTGCATTTTTCTCCTCTTCCAATGATTTGCTTTACAATAAGCCCAATTATGCTAGCCATTAATTAGAAGTAAGTACGATAATAAATAGATAAATCATGAAATTCAAGAAAAAATCAATTTTAAGAAAATGAAAAAATTCATCATTTAATTTAATTTAATGAATTTCTAACTTCATATTATCTTTGCCAAATTTTTTTGTTATTCATCCAATGATTTTTTTGACTATAGTTTTTTGAGTATAAATTGAATTTTGGAATTTATATACTCTAAGAAATAAATTTTTCAAATAATTGAAATGATTTAACTGAAAAAATTTGTTCATTTCCAGTAAAATTTTAAAATAAAAAATATAGACGAATTAGTCATCGCAAATTGATCAAAAAAAAAAAAAAAAAAGACAATTCGATTTGATTTGACTAGTATGATATTGTTTACAATGCACCGGATTATTTATTCTCGAATGAAATTTGACAAAAGCAAATACAGCATCACACTATGTAGTAATATGTAAAATCTAACATAGCAAAGAAATAATGCTGAATTTTGATTCATAAATTTGCATCATAAATTTTATCTTAAATTTCAGAAAAAAAAATTATTTCTTAATTTGATGAAATTGAATCATTTTTTTCGCCTATAATTTAGTTCCTGACTAAATTTGAAATCATTAGGATTCGATCTGATCCGACCCGATCAATAATGGTATAGGAACTAAAAGTAGCAAAAGTATTTTGGAATTTTAAGATAATCATTGAAATATATGCAGAGCATTATCAAGTTTACAATGGCCATTTCTATTTGATAATAATGAGAAAATCATAATTTCTAAAGTAATTATTGCATTATTTTAGGAAAAATCACAGCAAACAATAAACATATATTAAATAAATAAATAATAATAAATAAAATAAATAAACAAGTAATAAATAAATAAGTAGAATATTTCATTTAGTGTTTGTCATAATTTCTATAATCATTTCATGATAAGTTTTCATTTCTTTAGCAATTCTTTCAAATACAATAAAATGTTTGATTACAATAACTATATTTAAATGAACCAATTTTTGTCTTATCGATATTTATTCATTTTAAAGTTTTTCAATAAGTTTAAAATAAATGATGAAAGTTCAATAATCTTATTTCTTCAATAAATCTATTACTTACACCATTCTGCTTCATTTTTGAGACAAACTATTAAATCATCTTAGCATAATTGTTTAAAATAAGAAATTTAAGAAATTATCTATGGAAAATTCAGGAATATCTAAAGCTTTAGAAAATTTCTCTATGCAGGACAATTCTCTTTACTTTTTCATCTATTCCGTTGCAATAACAATCGGCAAATATCAAGCTGGAAATTTGGAACACTTATTTTTCTTACGGTAACCAAAAGAAGATTCACAAATATTTTTAGTCATTGCATTTAGAGCGGTTTGAATAGATCGTTGGAGCGCTGAACTTTGAACTTTGCAGCAAAAGAAGAAATTCTTGCTAATTCCGTAAAGTGACCCAGTAAGCAATGCTGATTATCACTTTCAATGTTTTTTTTTTTTTTTCAGCTAATTTTGGTCTTTATCTTTTGATCGTCATCTCACAGGATCGTGACATTTGGAAAAACTATTGAGTATAAAATGTCCTAGACAAATCGAATATGTCAAGAATTAAATTAATTATCAGCCTAAAAATGAATTCAGATTTACAGCAAAGAATACCAAAATGTCAAACACATGAAGCCTTCATTTCCAGCGCCATTTCAAACTTACATAACAAAATATAAAAATAATTTTTGATCAAAAAAAAAAGTGAAGCTTTAAATTATTATGAATAAAATAATCAAGTTTGATCTCGGAAAAATAAATTAACCGTTGCAATTTTTTGACATAAAAATTTTAATAAACTAAGAATCTAACCTGTTGTTGCAATTGGTCAGGTTGTTCGTAAATATTATCTACCGGATAAAATTTCTGGTACTGTTCAGGTGGTCGTAATGATCGTTGCTCATTCGGTATATGCAATGGATATACTTCAACAAGCGCTTTACTTTCAACCTTAAAATTCATCGAATTAATTGTTTGGTCAAAAAATTCATGTATTGCCAGCAATGGACGCAAATTCGTTGTTGGCAAAAAAAGAAATTCATAAAATTTCAAACAAGAATTTGAAAAAAAAAGGATAACAATTGCCATAATTAACTTCGCGATGATGTAATGTATGATGAATTGGAAATAATTGCTAATGAAAATAGATGCTAAATTTTAAGATCGATCTGAAGTGTCATCAAAAATTAGCAGTGGTATGATAGATGAAAGTCGAGACAAGAATCAGTGTAAAAGGTGGGATTATCGCTCTACTCGAGAGTATGCTAAACTAATTATCTTACCCAATGTATTTACCTTACCCAATTAGACATTCGAGAGTCGATGAAACAAGGTCTATGTCATCAAATAATTATACAAAAAGGCAACAGTCACGATAATGATATACATCTATTACTGTAACTGTTACGACATAATCATGCTATCACTATGCTGTTATGTCATAATCATATTATTAGAATAGTTATCACTATATTATTATGTCGTATTTATACTTATCAATGTATCATTGTACCACAATTAAGTTATCACCATACTACTGTGTCATAATCATGTTATCACTACACTATTATTATTCATATTCATGTTATTCCTTTTATTCGAACAATTTTTTTTATAAAAGGATTATTTTGCTTTTAAATAACAAGTAAAGAATGCAAGTACAATCGAAGATAATAAATAATTCAATAAATTCGAATAATAATAATTATAAGCAATAAAAAGTTATAATAGTGCAATTCGGTGTTTGTTAAAAACAAACAATGAAATTTAAACGCTTTTGCGTTATTTCAAGCTAACAAAAATATTTCTTTCAGAAGCTTAGTTTAATAATATGTGCTAAATGTAGTATTCAGTGAAATTTGGAATATTAAATAGCAAGAGATTGATATATATTTGAAATAATCTCTAAGAATTGTTCGGACTGAAGTAATTTAAAAAACATTGGAAAGATATTTTTATATCATAAAGATAGTTCCGCAACAGATGAACAGAAATGAAGTTTCAATAAAATGTTTTTCAGGCTATCATAAAGATTAATAGAGCGATGCGTTTGATTCAAAAACATAGATCTTTTCAAATAAGTGATACCGATTGATCAAAAGATATCGATAATAAGAATGATTTTTAATTAATCATTCTACTTCTTTGAATCCATGAATTCAGCTTTAACGAAAGTTTCACCAAAATCGGCAAAGTGATAGTTTCGATTACAAACCAATTTAATACTTCGATTGCAAATTAAAAGGAGAAAAGGCTGGAATCTATCGAATAGTTTTGCATTAGTATGAGATGAAGTCAATTTGACCAGATGAAGGAAGGACAGATGGTATCCGTAAAGTGTTAAATGAAAAGAACTGCTGGTGCTTCGAAAGATTCAATTATAAACGAATTGAAAAGACAGGTGGTTTCAATATGCGTGGGAGGTACGACGGGAGTGCTTCTTTCATCTTCCATCTTCCAACATTTCTCACTTCAAAATACCGCGGTATCGGTTCGATCCGAATGACGCTCATACGATAACAAACGTCAAGTATCCGAGAAAGCAACACTCATAACAACCATTCCATTGATTTGTAAAAAGCGGAGAGGATATTTTGAACGAATTTCAATTCTTTTTCGTTTCTCTTCCTCTATTCCTTTGCTTCTTAATATTTCAAGAATTTTGAACTAATTTATTAGATTTTTTTCTTTATCATTAGTGCTATTTTCGACGAAGAAGCAATGCTTAAATTTACGCTTGCAATCTTCCTTCCCTCATATTTTATCTTCAAGAGTACAAAAAATTTTCACATTTTTCTCTTGTTTTCTTCGTCTATTTTCAAATATTATCATCATTATCATTATCACTAGCAATACGAAGCATAGTTAACTGACGAAAGCTTTGCTTTGCATTTTTTATTTTTTTTTTATTTTTATTTTTTTTTTTTTTTTTAGCTGACAAATCATAAAAGAAAACAACGGAAATAAGTGTTGAGCGTTTAGCAAATAGTACCATTGAAAGTTAAACAAATGAAGAATCAGACGAATGAGAGGTGCAGAAGTTTAGTCTGAGGAAAGCGAATTCACCTATTCATCTACCTCAGTTCACTCCCAAGATGATTAATTAAACGAAGCTCAAACTCTTATCATATCGTTAGAGCAAGCCACTTCAACAATCCGAAAATCAAAATAAAAACTGACAATGGATTGACCCTTAAAAAGAAATTGACGAGGTTTGCTTTTACAGCAGTTTTCTGATGGTTATACAAAGCAAAATCATCAATCACATTATTTTTGTTAAGTTAAATTGAAATCTCAAACTTTCGCACCTTTTGATCAGGGAGTTTCTAGCAAAACCCTTTCAAATAATAAACAAAAGAATAAACAGAAAGCTTGATGGCTAATAACAAAAATGGCCCAGGCATGGAATTCATTAAAAGGCTAATCTAGTTTTAAAGGTAATTTTCAGAATTTCAAATATTTTGGGAAGAAATTTTCGCTATTTTAAATCAACCATCGTTGATCGTTGTTAAGAACTGTATTTAAAAAAAAAAAAAAAAAAAAAAACTGATTTTAACATAAATTTTTAGTAAGATACAGTTTATGCAAAGTATACTTTTTTCTTGCCTTTTTTTTTCTTTTTTAGGAAATATTGTATTCAAACAAATTTTCTCAGAAATGTTTTCCCTAGCTTTAGTTTGCTAATAAAAAAAGCAAATAAAATTAGTATTTTAAAGTAGTATAATTGGTATTTTTATGAAAAAACACAAAAATGAAATGGAATTTCCGTGCAATATCAAATTTATTGTCAAATAAAATCCAACGTTTTTTGCAAAAAAAATTAAACTGTGAATTGAAAATTGGATTTTTTTTTTCGTGCAATCTTTAAAAATAAATAAAATATATCATCATAATAGGAACGATTGAGCGGTTTTTTTAATTTTCGCTCTTCTTAATGACTTAGCAATGAAAGAGACATCATCAATCATCGCAAGATATTAAAGCACTTTTAAAATTTTCAACTGTTTCGAACTAATTTTCATTGCTTATGCTTGGATTTTCCAAATTATGAGATGTCTTACTGTAGTCTATTATTGTTTAGTGGATGAAATTATATAATTTGCAAGACTAAATGAACTCATAATGACATATTGAGAGATGCAATCAAAAAATATAGCAAAATTAATATAAGATATCGCTTTAATATATATCTTCTGATAAAATTTCGGCGAAGAATTGATAATATTTGCTCCTATCATTTTCTTTATGTTATCTGTAGTTAAGGAAATTGAAATTAACAAGAGATGACTCATAGATATGATAATTTATTAGTGGCATGATAACTTATTAATCACTATTCTCTGATGAGAATTTACCAAAAATTCAGAAGCGAAGTTTAATTTTACATTCCAGACTGTTTCAAATTTTGAATTTTAAAAAATTATATGTTTCAACTGCACACTTCAATGATGATATGTTACAGTATGTTAGTAAATTTTTTTTTTTGTATATAGCAAGAATCAAGGTATGAACAGTTCATCAATTGAAAAAATAACATGCATAGAAGTTATGAAGAAATTTTAAAGCATTTTATTAATAAGATGGCTTTGGATTTTTCTGGAGACTAGTCAAGCCAAATTTTTCTGAATAAAAATCTGACAATTTCACGCTGATCTACTTAAAATTCGATATTTTTGTTTTTTTTTTTTTCTAAATCTTAAAACATGCTCGTTTTTTGTTTACATTTCTAAGTTTTTATTTGATAAAGTTTTCACTTCTAAGTTTTTTCGATGATTTAAACCAGTTAAGTTAAGTTTTTAGTTGATAAAGTTAGTCTGATAATTTAACGCTGAACCATTCGAAATTCAATAATTTTTTATTCTTTTTTTTAATCTTAAAGCTTGCCTGTTTACTGTTTTCATTTCTATGAATCAACCATATGGCACATTGAGAGTTAAAAAGAACTTGTGATTGAATGTTGTAAAATTTAAGCGAAACGGAAGTTTATATTTCGTGACTAAATACTATCGCAAAAATTAAACAAAAAAAAGAAAATGGTGTCACTTTTTGTTTTTCGAAAAAAAAATAAATGTACTAATTCCCCAAATAAATTCAAGCCTAATGAGATTAGTTTCTGAAATTGCATTAGAGAATTAATATTTCCATCAGCATCATGCTGAATGATGAGCATATTAGATTTATTTCAATTATGTGACATCATTGTATTCATTCTGAATTATATATGAAAACAAAAAAAAAAAGAATTGAATTGAGCAGAAACTTGAAATAATTTTCAAACCAAAATGAGTAAATGCTTATGAAAAAAAAATCTCTGCATATTCTTGGAAAAACTCTTGAATCAGTATAAATTAAATTATCAATTATCAATTCAATTATGAATTATTAGCATTTTACTTCTTTTTTCATCATCTGATCAAAAAGTTTTGAAAGAGTTCGAGAGT
The DNA here is from genome assembly GCA_000499405.2 of Onchocerca volvulus. Taxonomy (NCBI): domain Eukaryota; kingdom Metazoa; phylum Nematoda; class Chromadorea; order Rhabditida; family Onchocercidae; genus Onchocerca; species Onchocerca volvulus. Next base: position 22,793,133 of record HG738138.1, on the reverse strand, counting down.
CTGTCATTAAACGTAAATTATAAATTTCTGATTATTAAACGTAAATTATAAATTTTTAATTTAAAAAGTAACCCAAACCTTTCCATAATAATTTTCCGCGATAAGCGTATATTCGCCACTATCTTTAGGCATTACTGATGAAATTTTAATCAGTGCCAGCGATCCTTTGAATACAGCTGTAATTCCTTTTGAATTAATCACATCCATGATTTGTCCGTTTTTAAGCCATGTTATCTGGAAGAAATATGTTTCTGGAATGAAGCTGAAACCTATTCTCCATAGATCAAATCATAATGCTTACTATCAAACAATTAAAAATTTGAAAATTCAAAAATTCATTTTGCAGAAATACTTTATCAAAAACGAAATATTTCAAAATTTACTTATACCTGGAACATAAGTTAAAAAGATGGAACTATTGTTATATTTTTCTACACATAAATAGTGAAAGAGAGAAATGAAATTTGAGAATTCAAAAATGATATATTCTCACTGATGGTATTAATTATTAAATTTCCTGATATAATTACAGCAAGTGAACCTTTGGCTTAGGATTTCCTGTAATATTGCACTGTAAGATAGCATCAGTGCCTTCTGTTAATTTCAATCCTTTCAATGGAGTTTGAATTTCAGGTGGTCCACCGAAGCCACGAGAATCGATGGATGCAAGTTCGGCTTCTGTTTCACTTTCACTGAGACCCCAAGGCTAGAAGACATAATTATGATGGATTTAATTAATCAATTGATAAGGAAATTTCAAAAATTTCTTAATCCAAATTTAATCCCAAATAGCTCTTATCAATACATGAAAAATGATAAAAGTATGCCTTAACTAAACATTATTCACTTTGGCAGCATCAAAACTGGCCGAAAAGTTCACCATCAAGCATGAAATATAAATCAAATTGAACAAGTTATACGCTGTAAAACTCTTTATCATTATTTCCTTCTAAAATAAACTGATAAAATAACTTTAAAAAAGCTCCCATTCAACATTTAAATCTTAAGAAGTTGAAATTCTTGAAACAAAGCTTCCTTTATCTTCTGATAAAAACTGATAATATCAGCTTACAATGCTATCATAATCGAAATTGTTATTTTGTTTTTCTTGACGTTGCACAACAGTTACGGGACGTTGAAATTGCATTTGTCGTTGCTGTGTTATTCGCGAAATTGACCGATTAGATTCTGCTCCTGCTGCAATAGGTACGAGCGATTTCATTCGTATATTTTGCGAAAACTTGCGAAAAATAATAAATCATAAATTTTGAAAATTTCGAATCTTTTCCCTTCTTATAGCTTTTAATTTCTTCAATTTCGCTTCTTCCAATAAGATTTAACAAATCTTTCGATGGATATCTCAACTTGTCACATAAATTGACAGTTGCTTTGATGGATATGTCAACTTGTCGCATAAACTGACAAATATTTTGATAAATATGCCAATTTGTCGCGTAAATTTTTCAGATGAAAAAAGTTTCTGTAAACTGAAACTCTTGCCTGGCCTAAGTTTTTGGGATTGTGCTAGCATAGCTTGTTTTCGTTCTCTTGTAATCAACGATTGTTGCTCGTAAAACCATTTTTCGAATTCATCTCGTCGCATTAGCTTCAAAACAAAACTTTATTAATTGACAAGGAATCATTCTTATTGGAATTGAAACAAGAAATCATTCTCATTGGGATTAAATTTAAATAAAAAGATTTCTTAGAAAGAATAATAGAATAATCTCATAATTTGTGGTAGAATTTTCCTAGGAAAAATGCTTTCAAATGGCAGATATGATGAAAAGCTATGATAGATAGCTCTTTATCAATTTATTTCACGAAAAATTATTTTGATTTTATCAGATAAGCCTCATCCAGACCCAGCTGTTTCTTGCTAATTGAGTCCAGCAATAATTCCTAGTTTAAGTCTCACTTTATTATTCAGTTATGCACAATTTATTGCTTTTCAATGTAATCAATGTCATGTATTACTGATCCAGTTCTTTAAAATCTGGTACTTACAAAATGCAAAATTAAAATTCCAATTGAAATTTTAAGAATTCGAATTCGTTCCTTTTTTTTTTTTTCAAAAATTTAAATTCTGACTTTATCTAACTATAAGGTGTGCTATCTGCGACATTTCTCGTGAATAGCAAATTAAGACATTCTAATTACCGACGAAAAAAAAGCAAAATGTCTACCTGTGCGGAAGATTCGGCAATTCCGTGTGGATTGGTCGCTCGACATGTATATTCGCCAATATCATTTACGAACATTTGAGGTATAATCAATGCGCAAATACCTGTCCGCGTATCATATTCTGTCCTCACACTGCAGATAAGCTTCATTTCAACTAATTTTTTTTATTAAATTTTAATCTTTTAATAAATTTAATTTAATAAATTCATGGAGTTCGAAAAATTTCTAATTCAAGTTTATATTTTTATAGACTAAAACTTGCTTCACAAAAAAAATAAAAAATCTATCAACGTCCGTCCAATTTATATTCTTCATTCAAATAAATCGATATCTTTTGCGATTTGCAAGAAATAATTGCCAAAAGCTAAAGTACGTTTAAAATATTTGAATTTGTAATTTTATTTAGTTAGTAAAATTATAGAATACATCCTTTCGTTCAATTTCACTCATTGATCTTGGAAGCAATTATTCACTTTAAAAAACTTCTTGGCAAAGTTGTTAAAAATGAAATTTTCATTTATAAATTTTTAGTTTTACTAATAAAAATTTTTGAAATCAAATATCATATTAATAGAATTAATGACCAAAGTTTTTACTTTCTTCTTATAGTTGCATCAAAAATATAAATATTTTTTTTAAACTAATCCTAAAAAAATTTATCGCTTCTTTTTCGAAACTAAAAAATTTATTTTTATAGCAGAACAAATACTTATAAGATCTAAAGATAACAAGAATTGTACTAAAAATCAATAAAAAGTGAAAGATTTTTTGAATAGCGCTTTAAAAAATTCGGACAACTATCTTTTGAATTTTTGTCACAATCAGATGATATAGCTTTGCAAACATAATTTGTAACATATGCCTACCTTGTACGGATGATCAATAATCATTTTTTATTTTGATTTGTTTTAAAGTTTTATTTAAATTTCATCTAACTTATACTTTTGGCAATAAACTAATGGCACATGAACTGTTAGATAAGAAGTCATATATTCCTACAGCTAAAAGTATTTCAGATTGCTTAAATGAGGCTAATGATCAGGTAAAAGGAATTAGTTTCAACTTCATCGCCTTCAGTAAAAATATTCAGGATTTAAGGCATAAAGTTCTTACTTTTAAGAAAGTAATATCTAATTAAGATCTCGAGATAGAGACTGCCAAGATGCCAATTTGATACATTTACAGGTATTCTATAACCTTAAGTTAAAGAAATCCAAATCTCGCATTTCTTGAATATTTTTAGAACAAATGAAATGTGAAGAGCGAAACCGAGAGCTTCATTACGTTGTAAAGAAGTAATGGAATCTAATCACCAAAGAATCCTAGAATCCATGATCGGAAGCAGAACTTCCTTGCTTATAAGTTGTAGAACAAATGAGTAGGATAAAAAAAAAGAAATTAAAAAATAAGAGTTAGGAAAGGTAACTGTCAGATCATATCAATTATTACTAAATAATAGCGATTAAAGAATTCCTTTAAAACATAAACGAGTATCTTAAAACTGAGGGATTTGATAACGATTAAAAAAATATCTGAACGATTAAAAAATGTTCAGATATTTTTTTGAAAAAAAGATTAAAAAATAACGTAAATTCGATATGATAATATTTTTAAAGCTAGTTTCGAGAAATAAATATGATAACCAACACTTACAATAAAATTTGAAATTGTAAACATTCAAATGAAGTTTCCAATCGATCTAATAATTGAAAATGATCTTCTACATGAAACTTTCGTGAAATAGCAAATTTTAAATAATAAAAGATATGAAACAAACCGATAATTGTTAAGTAATGACCCATTTTTTAACCATTCTACTTGTGGTTCTGGATGACCCACAACTCGTGCTTCTAATATAATCTGCGAACCAGGTTTCAGTGGTGAATTTTTTAAATCTTTTAAAAATATTGGTGCTGAAGGACCAATAGGTGTTTGTGGTGGTGCTGGTGAATTTCTGAAAAAATAAAGATTGAAAATAGAATTAATGCATTACATAAAAATCAAAACCTTACATTCAGTTGAATGTTTGTTTGAAAAATTGAATGCGAAAAATCTTGCTACACTAAATAAACAGATCGTCTTACATTATAGTTATCTTCAGAAAATGGTATTCAAATGACACGACTGCCCAATAGTTAAATGCTCAATGTAATCATTTTAAATTACTCCTAAACTTTACTTTACTTGTTCTACAAATGCTTTTGAATGTTGTGCATCATCAAAAAATGCAAAAAGATGAACTGTACAGTTCTTATATCTTAAAAATTAAAATCATTTTTGAAGCATTTAGAAATTAAAAGCATTTTTGTCACTTGCTGCTTGACCACTATATGATTGCCTCAATGTGATCGATGAAATTGAAATAATTCCGAACATTTTTTGTTGGATACAAAATTTCATACCGCAACTATACGGAACAACTTACGATACTAGCTGATACAAAATTTTAAATCAGTCGGTGAAGAACTTGAAACGTTGTGTCAATTTATACAGATAAGTCGAATTTCATGGAATTTTAATTAAAATTATTGTCAATTGAATTGAAAATTTACTAAATGAACACTTTTAAAGGAGAAATGCTTTTAATTAAAATAACTAAAATGACTAACTTATAATTTATAAAACTTTGATAAGCAAGCATGATTTGAGTATAATTCATTTAAAAAGAAATGCTAAAAGTTGGAGAATTTAAATTTCGTTTTAAACTGAAATAGTTTGTTACTAGAGAACATTAAACAATGATAAAAATATACTAACGCAACACTTTTTGCACCGGGAATAGGTGTCGGTGCAGGTGCAACAATGAGCATGCATGTTGATTGCTTGATACCTGCTGCATTCATTGCTTGTACCGTAAAACGACCATTGTCTGCAGCTTGCACATTTTTGATTGCTAAATGATGTTTAACACCAACACTTGAAATCTGCAATATTTCCACTCACTTCTTTTACAATTAGCAATAATTATTCATAACATCGTAAATTAGATATATCATTTATATCATTTTAAAAAAATTATACATGAACACCATAAATGCACGTTATAAATTATGCACGCATTAAAAAAAAAGCGTTCATTTTTTAGATTACAACATTTGCGACATCATTCATTGTCACATCGTCACTTGAATCATTTGGATTATGCTGAATTTTTAAAACTGAATTTTATTTCCTAGAAAACCATCGTTTTAGTAAACCATAATGGCAAATTTCAAAAGCTCTAAAAAATTCAGTATTAAAAGAGCAATACGATTTCGAATAATAAATAATTCTGAAAATTCGGGACAAATAAGGAATAGAAAAATTTCATTCGATAGAGAAACTCGTCGAAAATTTTTATTAGTCTTATATTAATTTCTTTTATAACAATATGATAGAAAATATTCTTCCATTACTTTCTTTCTATTATATCAATCCTTATATTCATTCCTACGACAATTTTTTTTTTTTTTTTTTTTTTTTTTTAAAAAAAAATGTTATCAATTCCTCATTTACATCTCAAAACATGAAATCAAGAAAATTTAAAGATGTTTGATTTGTAGAAACAAAGAGAAAAATGCATACATAACTATTACTAACAAATAATGATAACATAGAATATTTGGATATTAATCATTGGAATAAAATATGGTCTATCTAATGAATTATAATGGATCTATTTAAAATAATATAACTCCAATGAATATTTTAATTAATAATATTTAATTAACAAAAACGTTGAGAATGTTTCATTTTTTTACAAACTAAAAATTTACAAAATTTTTGCCTGCAAACCAAAAATTTTCTTTATGATCATTAAATTTTGCAATGTGAGAAAACAAATGTCCTCCAAGATCACAGAAATGAAAAACTGTAATATAAAAGAACTATGGAAATTAAGAAAAAACAGAAATGAAAAATCTAAAATAAATAAACAGAATTTAAAATGGAACTGACCTCATAATCAGGGCATTGTGTAACATCATGATCGTCCTTAAGCCATTTTACAACCGGATCCGGATGTCCTGCCACTTGACATTCGAGCAGTACATTTTGGCCAACTACTACACGTTTATCTTGAAGTGGCTGTAAAAAATTTTATGAATAATAATCTCATAAATTAGCTACGGAATAAAATTTCTTAAATTCCATCTTTGAGATTTTTAAAAACTCAAAATTTTAATTCGAAAGAATGTGATTCTAGCAATTTAAGATTGATTAAAATCATTATTTAGAGCATCTTTATTTCTTCTTTCTTATCATATTTTCGATGGAAAACTTTTATTTTAGTGAAAACAAAAATTGTTATTATTCAGTCGAGATGAGGTGTCATCATCCAGAAAGTATATTTCAGAATTTCCATTGCTACTTTCTTTGCATTATTTTATTTTAGTTTTTTCTCGAAATATTGATATTTTTATTTTACAAAAAACCAGGCAAGCAGAGAAACTTACTCTTATAAAATTCGGTAAAGTTTGATTTTCAATTCGCTCTCCCAAAGGTCGCTTGAAAGGCATTTTGATAGCTGTTGTCTATTGTCTAAAGTATTTCGTACATTCGTTTTGAACTTTAATTCTTTTCAAAATTATCTGTAAACAAAATATATTATTACATCCGCAAGAAATAATATATTTATATATCATGTATCAATAAACAAACATCATTTGAAAGAGAAATAGACATTCTACTAAGGATCGTTTTATATTTTGATATATATTTAAATATAGAAATATTTGAATTGGGCTTATATTTCAATATCACTAATGAATTTTGAGCTGTCAAAATATGACATAAACAATGTTTACATGCGACACTTGGCTGCTGATATATTTAGGTCACTTTTTTTTTTTGAATAATTTCTGGTTAGAAAGAATGAAAAGAAATACCCATAGCTATTATATTATTTCAAAAAGACAAAAAAGAAGCATAAAGAAATTGGACGAGTAATATTACTGACATTGTCTCTCCCCTCAATGATTTGATAGATCGGTCTCAAGTATCAATTAACCATTTTACCTTTCCTTTTCAATTACCAAACTTTTTTTCTATTAATTCAGTAATTTAGTAAGCCTAGCAGATAACGATTAAGAATTTAATGATAGCCTTCAGGAATTTCAAAATTGTTTAGTTATTTCGCTCGAATAATAAATAACATCAAAAATTTAAAAGATTTCGAAAAAAACTCAAATATTTTTACAACATGATGAATGACAACCAAGCATTAAGCATATTGCAGGGATAACATTGCACTTTTCTTTGTAAAATTAATTTCAACGAATCATATGGAAATTTATGTTCTATTTTGTCAGTTGAACAAATGCGAATATCTGTCGAATAAGATTGAAAATCTAACGAGAGAGCGATTTTAGAAATGTTTGGAGTTGCCGAATGGGATTTTGAAATGAAATTCGAATAAATGTACCAATATTAATTAAGAGTTGTGCCAAAATGTAACTCAAATATTTTTGCAGAATGGATTTTAATTCAACTTCCATTAGAATCTTTTTTAACGCAAAACACTTCAGTTACATCTTGACAGTTCACGTCACGTCATGCTTATCATTAAGGCTGGCATATCATTTTCATTTTTGCGTTATCTTAATCATCTCAAATTTAGTTAGCAAATAATACATCAAATATTGTGAAAGAAATTCTTGATAGAGAGATGATTTAAAAAAAAGAAAAAAATTAGTTTAAATTTTAAAATTTTGCAAAAATTTTCAGTCTATATTCATTCATGATAAAATTACAACGTGGGATAAAATAACATTACGTTAATTGAAATGAATTAATTTATTCAATTGTTTAAAGCTCAAACGCAACAAAAATGCAACAGTTTAGCAGGTTTCTATTAAATCTCAAGCAAAAATATGAGTTTTGAGTTTAAAAGACGAGATGAAAAGTTTGAACACGATAGTTTTTGTTAAAAATTTTCCCTTCAAATAACAAAAATTTTGAAGAATTGAATAAGAATTGCGATGATTACGTGAATTCAAGAAAGATGTCGCAAGAAAATCCACTCAGAAAAGAACACACAAAAAGTTGCTTTCTTCAACTTCGAGCTTGCATAGTAGCAACAGATTCTCTTTCTTTATCTTTACAGGACGATGTTATATGTTCCAGTTTTAAAGTGTAAAGTGTTTAAATTTCTCTTCTTCTCTTCCTTTTCCTTCTCCTTCTCCTTCATCTTCATTTGTCATCATCGAGAACTTATTTACAGCCTATATACTACTTAACTTCTCCAAACAAATTTTACTTGCATTTTGTCATTAAATGATATTAGCAGTGATAATTATAGCATTAATCACTAACACTAACTAATATTATCTGATATTCCAGTATAAATATTGTTTCCGTGAAATACATAAGTCTGATGGTGTATTTTATTTGATTTGCAATAGCCAGCGAAAATATATCCATCTTCTGCAACATTTTTCTGAATCAATTCCTGTATCATGCCAACTTCTGATGATTTGTTAAGATGCAGAGGTCAATCTAATTGATAGAAATTTGACCTTCCAATTTATATTTGTAGCTACAGAGCACTTAATTTCCAACTGTAATTATTATTTATGTTTGTGAAGGCTCCAGATATCAATAAAATGAACAAGGCGGAATTTTTCAAAGAGAACTGCCGCGATAACGTTGGATTTATGCAATCACTGCAATCGATAATATTTTTGTTTGAATAGAAGAAACTTCATGTTCTGAAGACAAAAAAATAGTTCTTTGAGAAGAAAAAAAGACAAAATTCAGGAAAAAAAAGTTTTATTTTTTGTAATTACAATTTGAAATACAAACGATTCTATGTAAATCGTTGAGAGCAAGCTAAAATTATCGTCATTCAAATTCTATTTCAATAATAAATATCAATTCATTTTTATCGACAACCTTTCTAAGGAACAAGAGAAAGAGAGAGAGAGAGAGAGGGAAAGAGAAAGAGAGAGAGGTACATACCAATCGTATTGTTTTGCGATATATTTATTCATCTTGGATTTATCGCTTTAGACGAACGAGGCAGACAATTCGTCCGAGCTGTTGTTCTATTTCAACAAAATAAAAAAAGTTTGTTTACTTCAGAGATTCATAAAATTGTTGAGAGACGAATTTTAAATTTAACGCTTTAAAATGATTTATTCTAGAATAATTAATTTCAAACGAATTGTATACATTGGTATGTGAAAATGCTTTGCGATAAATCGATAATTCTATTTTGCAATGAATCGATGAATCAGATGAATCAGCAATATCTTGCGATGAATCGGATAATTATTCGATTTAAAAATTCCCATTTTACAATCAGTCAAAAATAGTCTCTCGTCGATTTTCCGGAATATGATCTTCTTTATCAGTCCATTTATTGACTTCTTTCTCTATCGATTTTACTAATTATTTTGGTCTTGACGAGCTTGGCAGATTAGATCCTAAGTTTTAAGCTATAATTAATCCTAAAATATACATGTTTAAAAACTAAAGTTAGTTTTTGGTATCTAGTAGGGATTTTCTAGTAAAAATGTACCCATTGAATTTCAAAAAATTTCCAGGCTTTTCTGAAGTTTTAATTGTAATTTTTGGAAATAATGATTTCGACCCGAGATTTAAAAAAGTTCAAAAAGATCAGCTTTAACATTCATGTTACCCAGTATATAAAGTATGTAAAATTAGATATTAGAGGATGAATTATTTTTAATAATAATAAATTTCAAAAGTGATCGGCCATTGGTTTTATACCGAAGAATCCAATTATGAAAAGAATAAAAACTCGCTAAGGAAGATGAATATTTTTTTTTTTATTTTTATTTTTGAAATATTTGCTGGAATTAAAATCAATAAAAAAATCACCGAGATAAGTTCTTGATAAAAGATTAAAACTGATTAATGATAAGTGTGACCGAGAATCAGCATGTTCTTCTTCATAGTGAATTTCCATTTGGCAAGCACATTTGTTTATTGCATTTCAAAAAATCATCAAAATATAAAAAATTTAAAATATGAGATATTTGAAAAATCCCTTCTTTCAAGTGATTAATAATTGGCAGAATATGAACTATATTCTGGCAAGTATAACTGTTTGCAATTCAAAATTTTTTGAAATTTAGTTTCTCTTTTCAGCTACTTGCATTTCATTGAAAATACTAAAAGTTTTATATCTAAACTTCTTCATGCTTTATGCAAACTGCATTCCAGCCAGGAGTTTAAATTAATTAATCTCAACTTAGAAAAAAATCACAATTTCGAAAAAAGAATTTTAGAAGAAAATATGTAATGAGGGAAACAATAAATGATGCATATCGCAATTGCAAAGATGAAAAAATTGAAATCTGAACAAAATTTTGCATTATAAAATTTGAATAAATTGAAACAGAACAATACTGTCTTTATTTCAAGTACAACAACTTCGCATAATTAAATTGCAAACATTTGCAAAAAAAAAAAAAGTGTTAATTGGGACATCGATAGTATACTCTTATAGAATTGAACTAAAAGGAATTATTATAACATTGAAAAAGATCAAAGGAAATATCAAATTTTACTTCATTATTTTGCAAATAAAAGGATAATGTTGTCAAAGAAGAGATCATCTATAAGAAAAGAATGAATTAATTTCTAACAAAAAAACTTAAGTATGAGAAAGTAAAATAAAATAGAATTATTGAATAACAAAGGTACATTTAAATGCATTGGAAAAACGGCGAATAAAAAAAGAAAATTCAAAATGATATGGAAAAAATAGAGTAAATGAAAATAAAAAAGCACAATAACATTGGGGAATATATTTTTGAATATGAAAAATTTATTCTCAAATTCATAAAATTTTGAAAATTAGAAATTTTTACAAGAAAAATGCATCATATTAGTAAAATTATCTATTTTTTTGGTGGAATATCCGAATTAAAAAGTTAAATATTGCTAAAATTCATTGCTGTCAATCACTTATAGTTTTAGACAATTAATCTTAATATCACGTTGCGTATATCCACATTAGTTTTACATCTAGCCGCATAGCACATTTCATGCTTTGCATGCCCTCAAACAATTATCTTAAATTAATATATCAATAATTTTTAGGTCTATGGCACCATTTTTTTCCTCATTTTAAAATAAATTGAAAGAAAATAAATGAATTTTAATTAGATGAAGATCAAATGCAATTTCAAGAATACACAACTCTCATAACATATGAAAAATCAGCAGGGATATATCGATCAGATCACAATTAAACATACCATTCCTTGAATTCTTTCTTCCTACCATTCACGGATGATGCACAATTACCTTTAATATTACTCGCCAAATTATTTCCATTTGGTATTACAGCACCTTTGATCGGTTGATATCCATCAAGCTGATTTATCCGATTCTGGAAGAATGGACCAGAGTTCTGTTTGGGCTGTTCACGCATCAATGGTGGCGATACTTCGGCCGGTATCGGAGCGTAACCAGATTGTTTTCCGCTGCAAACCATTGGATACTGATCCGTTGATGGACCGCTTTGTCTGCATCTGCAATAAAAGCTCAATTGTCTTATTGGATTTGTTGTTCTTCCTAATTTAGCTAAAAAGTAATGCATAAAAATAGGTCAGTAAAGAAGTTCTAAGAATAAATCAAAAAAAAAAATTTTTTTTGGTTTCGAGAAATCTTTTTATTCCATGCCTAATTTGAATAAAACGGCAATATTTCATTCCAAAATAAGATAATGATATAAGAAACGAAGATAAACAAAAATCTTGGCTTCAGAAACTTCGAGAGATGTTTCGCATTTAAGGTACAAATATATTTACCCTCATTCTTTAAAGAAATCTCATATAAGCAAATCTATCAACGATACAAAAACATCAGGTATTACCAGGTTTTCAGATTTTTTGAACTTTAAACAAAAATCATTGCTGAAATAATGAATTCGAATCTTTGAATTAGCAAACGATGTAAATGGGAAAAACGAAATTCACCTAAAAACACAAAAAACAACGATAGCGATGATAATGATCACAGATAATGATGCTATTGAAATTAGTGCTGTACGTGGGAAATCCGTCGGCATAGCGGGAGCCTGAAAAGGTCGTCGAGGCATAAAAAAAAACAATTTATTTTGATATAACTATACAATCGAAACATAACTTTTCAAAAAAAAAGAAAAGAAATTAAATTCGAAAAAATAAACAGATTGTAGCTGTCTTTTCGACAGTTTAGAAATTTCTGCTTATTTTTCTAATCATTTTTTCATGATATGATAAGGATAACCAAATGACAAACCTTAACTGTATCCGTAATAAGTTCACCCATAGGAGCAGTTGGTCTGACTGCATAAATGGTATTGCTTACTAATGTTGTACGGATATGATGTTTCAATGTAGACGATCCGGTAGGTACGATAAGCACTCGCTGTGATTTATACTGTGTATGAATATCGCCTGCAAACTTTTTTTTTCAAATTGCTTAATTAAAAACTCAATGATATTTTTGTATACTTAAAGTGAAAAAGGAGTAAAAAAAACTACTACTACTTTTGGATTATCCAGATTGTTCAAAGTAAGTAAACTATATTATCAAATACAACAAATAACAAGGCTCAGTTCATCTACTGAATTTAATCAAATTCATTTAATAAGATAATCAATAACCAATAATCAATTACCAAACATTGTTTTGAACAAACAAAAAATACTTCCAAGTAGTTTAAAATTTGCTCACTACACTCATTCACTTTAATATTCCATTCGATATTCCTTAATTTTTGCATTCGAAAATTGTGCCAAGAAAGAAAATAAATAATAGGATAGAAAGAAAAAAGAGGACGATTATTAAATGACAAAACTAGAGAAATTTGGAAGAAATATTGCAATCATGCTGAAGGGAAAAAGGATTGAAAAGTTGAAAATTGATCGAAAATTTTGGCCAAAAAATATTTGAAGAGAAGAAAAAAGAATTAAGATGCTTTACAATTGTTAGAGTTTTTTTTTTTTTTTGGAAAAGCACATTCTCTACTATTTAAACTTACCCGAATTCTTAGCTTCTGGTCTTTCTATTCCTTTCTTTCCCTCTCTTCCATTATCAATTACTAACGATGATTTAGTTGAAATATTCAGCACAAAAGGTGCTATTTTTGGCATAGTTGATGTCAAATTTTTATCAGCACTTCGCGTAGTTGACGTTAGGATTTTATCATTTCCAGATGTTTCTGCCTTTTTGTGTAATGGTAAAGTTTGATGCGTTGGCTGTGGTGTTTTTAAAGTGGTAAAGGTCAATGGCCTGGTTGATAGATTACTACTAATAGTTTTGGTAACAGCAGGTAGTGTTAGTGGACTGGTTGATAGATTATTACTAATAGTTCTGATAATAGTAGATGATGTTATCCTTGTTGACTTGTTTGTCGATTCCTTCTGGCCGCTATCTATGATAACAGCTGGTGGTCCAGCAATATCGTTCCATAAATCTTCAAAATAATTTTGATTAAGTTGCTGTGATTTAGTGTTGGAAATTTGCACAATTTTAGTGACCATACTAGAAAGCGGTGTTGAAGTAGAAGCTTGCAAAATACGAGGTAACAGTGATGCAGAAAAAGTGCTGATTGCAGTAGTATTAGGACATTTATAATAATCAGTTTTGCTTTTAGGATAATTTTGACACTCAGGATTGATGTTAAGATTCTGAAGGTAACTATGATTCTTGTTAGAATAGCCAGAATGTTTATGCTTGCCGTTAAGATAGCTATGGTTGTGTCTATGTACATTATCAGGATGATAATAATATCCAGAATAACGATTAGAATAGTTGCCATAATCATGCTGATTTATGTTATTCTGAAATTTTGGCATCAGAAGATGGTTGTTCACAGATGTTATAGAATTCTCATATTTATCCTCATTTGGTCCATATTCTTTTTGAAATATTAAACTATGAAAAGGGCTTTTTGTTGTACTATCATTCCAACGGAAAGTATCGATTGTCATTGGTGATTTTATTTTCAGATTTTCTATCTCAGAAGAGGAAATAATTGGAATTTGTGTTTGAAACGATTTCATCGTTGGCCAGAAGAATGTAAAGCGATCGCCGTTATCGCCGTTATCATCGTTATCATCGATATCAAAACGAAGCAAAGTTGGGATTAGCATTTTATTGTTACTATTTATTTTGGGAATAGCAAATATACCACGAGTAATGCCATGCTTTAAATTAGAAGCTGACGTAACAGTGGTACCAGTAATGGCAGTGTTGATGTGTACTGTAGCATTTGTGGTGACAGTGGTAGTAGTGATGGTGGTGGAAAGAAACGTGTGAGTGCTTTCAGTGAACTCACCGTTTACTGTAGCTTGATAATGCTCCTGATCCGGATCCTCAGGTTGTTCCGTAGTTCTAACTGGAGATACTTCAGTAGTTAACGGTGCTGATTCAGACGTAGTCAACGATGTTATCGGTAATTCTGCACCTGTCTCGGCTATTCGTGATATCGGAAAAACCGGAGTAATCAAACCTGCAACATAAATGGAGCTACGATATAATTAGCATAAATGATGCTTGATAAGTTTGATTCTATCATAGTTGGTGATGAGAGTTATTCGAATTGTGTTTCAGCGTGTAAATTTCAAAAATTTCTTAATTTTAATCAAATTTTGCTATTAGTTCTGATCTCCTAATCAATTTTTTTTTCTGTACCTATCTTTATTTAATTTTATTTAAATAAAAAGAAAACATGCAAAAAAAAAACAAACGAATAAATAAGCAATGCATGAACGATTTATTTTGTTTCCTAATAAATATGCTTATTTTTCAAATACATTTTCGAAAAATCCGATAAACTACAAATTTTTTCGCTTACCAAGAATTTCACTTAAAAAATTAAATTGGTCCATTTAATAATTTAAATACTATTTGGTTTTTCATCCATATAATTTCAATAATTCCTTTTAATGATCAATTTTTAACATTTCTGAGCACAGCAGTTTTTTATATTAATTTACTCCTTTAAATCATTATTTGTCCCCGATAGTATATCACATTAGATAATTTAGTTTTAACCTAAAGGTTTATTGATAAGATATGCTTTAAACAATGATAGCAGAATCCGTTCTCTCCTTTACAGCGATATTCAAGTTTACAACTTCGCCCTTTCAATCCGCAGGCCTATTTTTCTTCACCTATCCTACAAATGCTGTGGAAAAATTTCCGTTGTTAGAAAAGTCAAAAACTGTTGAAAAATTCAATTTTGAATATTCTTCTAAAATAAAGAAAAATAAAACATCTGTTTCTATAGAGAACCATGCTTAGTTTTTGAATACGCCAAATTAGGTGCAAATAACGGTCGTTTGTGATGAAAAATTCGGCATTCATCAGAATCCCATTCCAGAAGGCAAGCAATTGGCGATACTGTTGTCGTACGTCTTGCTAAGCGTAATTGTTTGCCATCGTCAAAACGATATTTTATCCATCGTTTAGTCATTTCTGTTTTCGAATTATGCGGCAGAATCTACAGTTCAGAATTCTATTATTAAATAATATATGCTAAAAAAAGTAACGATGCAGATAATCTGTTCAGTATATTTCTATCGAAAGCTGAAAAGTGACAAGAAAATATGAATTAGATATGCAGTTGAAAAAAGTTGCGCTTCGAGAAAAGAATTCAAATATATGGAAATTTCTAGATCAACTTGCTGAACTTCACATTTAAAGCATTCAAAAGTAGATAGTAAGGAAAAGTCTCGAAATAAATAACACGACATCCAGAGATAAATAAGAAAATTGAAGTTTGTGAATTTATTTAATTGAAATAATTTTCACAATGTGTATATGTGATACATGGATAAAAGTAGCATTAGCTAAAGAAATTCCTTCGATAAAAGACGTTTTTAGAATTTCAATTATCAAAACCAAAGCACAAAGTTTTTTTTTTTCTACTTTGTTCGCATAGATTATTATTTTCATTTGATTTCCAATGTATTGAAGAATTCACAAAGTAGAAAAATAATATGTTGACATATATTCAAAAAAAACGTTAAAGTTTTCAATACAATCTAATATTATACAAATATCAAAAGATGTCCTTTGAAAAGCGATAATTTTGGTATTTTCAACAAAACTGAAATAAATCATTGTTCCAATAAGCTCTTAATAAATAAAGCGTAATGAAGTAATGAAATTGTAGAAATTCAAATATGTTTCAATATTTCATTTCTTTTTTTTTTTGTTTTTTTATTTAAGACGAGAAAGTATCATTTTGAAAATTTTTTCAGTAAAAGAAGACTTTAATGAAGAAACTTGCAAAATAATTTTATTGTTAGATTGGCTGATCATCATTATTATAGGGTAATGAAGCATAGATCCAAAGCTAAATATTGAAATAAATCGAATCGAAAAATTGCACATCCGACGAGATGAATTCAAGAAAAGCGTGAATGAGGAAAAAAAATGTATTGAAAAAAAAAAAAAACTACAAACTATAAATTGAATATCCAAGTGAATACTGAAGATTATACATTAGGACTATTTATGGATGATTTTATATTTTTCAAACAATAACATATTTTCGTTTTCTTACTTCGTCTGTAAATTTTATCTCAATTAGCATATAAAATAGTGAGTGAGGAAAGATTCTGAAGAAAGAGATGGAAGAGGAAGCCATATACATAACAAATATAATATAATTCCTGCTATATTTCTTGCAATTCGAAAAAGTGTAGATTTGGTGAATTTTAAGGGAAATAATTAAAATAAGACACAGTTTGGAGTAAAATTAAAAAATCCCGGATAAGGAATTTGTCACCACATAGAATTCGAAATTTCAGGATTAGTTTAACAAGCATTTTTAAAGCTAGCTCTAAAATCATTTTAAGAATAAAGAACCGGTTGATAATATCCAAGAAAATTCAAATTATAAAATAAAATGCCAAATGTAAATTTGAATAAGAATAAATATAATTAAATAACAATTTAAAATGAAATCTTTCAAGTAGACAGATTAAATCTATATAGAAAAAAATTGAAAAAATAAATATATTTTGAAAAATTATTATTAAAACAAGGATGGAATGAAATGAACGATTTTTCAAGAATAAATACAGAAAACTACAAAAAGGATAGAAGAACTGCTTAATTTTCAGAAGTAACCATTTTAGTTAAAAGAAGAGAGAAGGCTAGAAATGAAATAATGGAAATGAAACTTAGCCAAGACTTCAAAGACTTTTATCGTCTTTAAGAAGCTTTTCATTCCAAAGCATCTACAAAATTGTTCTGTCTTTTAAGCAAATTCTAGAAAAAGAAATCAGTATGGAATGCACATTTCAACATGGAAAAAAAATTGAGACGATAAATAAAAACAAAAAAGAAAAAAAAAGATTTATTGATTGAGGGAGCAGCGATTCATCGTTAATGTTACAAGCAATTATTAGAGAATATCCAAGTAAATTGATCATCAGTTTATTCGTTCCTTTGTTTCTCGTTGATAAATGTCAGTTAATTTTCAAAGTCAAAAACCGCATTTCACATCGAATAATGTTGAAGGCAGGCAGGCAACATATTTGAAAGATAAAAACATGTAATATGCAACTGCCATGTGCAATTATATTAAATGGAATTTACGCAAAAAAAAAAAAAATCCATATTAATTCCACAAAAAAATGACAAAAGAAGTGGCAGTTGGTGATGCTTTGAGTGACAAGTGTGGACATTTATGGCATTGATGATTATATTAATTTTTCTATTCTTCATTAATAAGAACAGCTACTTTAAAAGAAAATGGCCAGATTATAAGAAGGTCATTCATCACGCAATAAAAAGCATTTGCTAATAATCCATTGAAATGAGAATAGAAAATCGCATGAATTGATATTTTCATTAAATGAAGGATAAGACTTAATATTTTCTTTCTTTATTATTTTTTTTTTTCGTTTTTTACAGCAATATTTTTGAAGCGTAAATTTTAGATTTTCAAAGATAAAAATAATACTATAGTTGAATCAAAGTCTACGAGAAAATAACATTTTGAAATCTATTTTAAAATAAGAATTCGTTATTTTAAAAATATTAAAAGAGTGCTAGCAGTATTAAATCCTTTTTTTAACACAACAATTCTTATTCGATTCAAAAAAACTGCACTAAATACTTCATTCATTATCTCCAGTTAATTAACTCTTTCCTCTTTTCTCCATTACATTTTTCTTTTAATTCCTTCCTACTACATATTATACTTCAAATGAATTATTTGTAATATAATCACAGGAAATCACCTAAAAATATGTTTTATTATCCAGATTTCAAATATGCAAAATAATTCTTATAGAAGAGTGATTTGACCGGAATGATATCAATTTCTCTTGTTGCGAAATATCGCAGAGACTAAACTTGCTGATCAAATGCTGATAATATACGACAAAACTAAGATATGCTACTAGATATATAAGGTCATGAATATCGTCACATCAAAGGTTATTCATTTCAAGTACCATTAGCAAAGCATTTTGCAAAATTAATTTTAGTTTAAATTAGGGTAAGCTTTAGAAAAGAAAAAATAATTTCATAAGATGATTAAAAAGAAATCGGAAAAAGTTAAAAGCATGAATAAAGCGACGAAGGCAATTTTTAAGTGATTAGTGGAAAAAAAGACTTGTCTGAAATTGAGGAAACGTTGAAGCAAGAAAAGCCACATAGTTATCTTCATCGTTCATTAAAATTATTGATAAAACAAAAAAGGAAGGTAATAACAGAAAGAATAAACTTGCACAAAATTCTTCTTTTTCAATAAAAAAATTTTTTTAAATTAAAAAATCTGTTGGTGTTATGCTACTTTTCTTCATTTTTTAAAGATTTAAGGTTACAGATTGTTGAACACTTTCCTAATTTCCCCATGCATGGAGATAATAGAATTTTTTGCATTAGTAGTAACTGCATAAAGCATTAAACTAAAACTTTATTATGGTAATTACTTTAAGAAATTATTTCCTTTTTCTTTATATTTCTGGATCGAATTAATTTTTCTTCATATTAAAAATGAAATACTGCAATGCAGATCCATTCCCGATAAAGTGTATTGATGTAATTAGTAAATTATTAAGCTATACTTTGCACCAGAAAAAAATCAATAAAAACAAATGAAAAATCAGAAATAACCACAATTTGAAATTCATAATTTTTATATTTAGAAAATTCAATTGTGAATAATTGCTCCAATGAATACTCATCAATCAATATATTAATCTCGAACTAAGATCTTACAGCTATTTATTCCTCTGTAAGATAATTCACGGAGCAATGGAAATCAAAGAAGAAATCTATATTTATATATTTTCAAATAAAATAATTAAGCAATTGTAACAAATATTTAAATTTATTTTCTATTTTTATCACAACAACTTCACTATTTTATTTAACAGAAATAAATCAAATTCTTTTTAAAATAATCAAATTCATATGTCGCAGAATTTTTTAGCAAAAAGTATGCATCGAATTTATATCCATCCATTCATCACTTTTTGCGATTGATTTTCGACGATATTCGTAAGAGATATGAAATTCAAATAAGACGGAGGCTGGTACGGCATTAAAATCAAGCATATTTAGCGCAGTTGAAAAATTAACATTTTAGCCGTTCAACACGTCGTCCCAAATGTTTCATATCATCCAATAGTAAACAATTGATAGCTATTCTTCTCATCCTCCGGCAACCATTTCGAATTTTAGAAGTAACCACATTTCGAATATTCAGTTGGGAATTCTTCCCATTCTATTTTTTCCTTCTCTTCGGCAAAAAATTTCAATGTCATTTTTTCTAAATAATAGATGAAAAGATAAGGAAGTGTATGCCTTAAGTTCCCCGTATTTCTGTTTTCAGAATCCGAACATTTTATTTCAATCAGGTATCAATCTTAATCACTATTAAGAATAAAAAAGGAATTTTAAAAGTCTTTCAAAAACGATTTTTATGCACAGATATTTTGTATATATGAATTAAAATTATAATATATATATATATATATATATATATCATTAAAGATCAACAAAGATAAAATTAAATGAATAGCTTTTTGTCTTCCTTTTTCTTTTCCTTCTCTTCAAAAAGAATACTTTCAAAAAACTTTAAATCTTCTTGAAAGGGAAAGCAACAAATGTTAATATGCCAATGAAAATATAACCAATTCAGACAATGAAAGATTGTGCAGTAATTAAGTAGAAACCATTATTAATTATCAGTTAAATTATTAGTTAAAACAATCAATTTCTCACAACTCAATTTTAAACTGAAATTTTGTTTCCCATCTGTTGAATAATTCTTTGCTTCCATAAAATTTATAATGAATTAGCGGATCAGTTCTTTAAAGAAAAAGAATAATAACTCGTGGGAAAATAATTGCAGACAATAGCTTGGAGAAGATGGCATCTATTTTCTCGGACTTTTTTTTCGAAATTGCTATTTCAATTTGAAAGTTAATATTTTCACTATTAGGTTCGCATAATTTACAGGAAATTCCAATAAAAATCTCAAACTACAGAAAACTATATAAGCAAAAAATAAAAAAGTGACAAGAGGTGACGCTATCGATCATTAGTTAAAAAGGAGACAAGCAATAAGAGAGGCTGATTTTAGATGATTAATAGAAAACAATTTTCATAGCCAATAGGCAAAAACAAAAACCAGTAAGGCGTTTGGTTTTTTTTTATTAATAGTAAAGTACTAATAATTTCGAGAAAATATTCTGTCACAGAAATAAAATCAATTTTCACACCTTATATAAGAGGAGTAAAAAAAAAATTTAAACTATTATATTGGTTAAGGATTTCATTCGATATCGTTGACTTAATATAATATTTCAATATTTTGAAAGCTAAATATCAAAGCGTATTTTAAAATATCATTTACAAAGATGAACTGGATATGCATTAATTTCAAATTTGATACATCCATTTCATCAAAATCTAAAATTCAAATATTTTTATAGTGATATACTTTTTCTTAACGTTTGGTTCATTCCACAACAATAATTGTTTACCAAAAATTACCCACTTGGAGCATACACTGAATATCTCCGCTTCATTCAAGCAAACAAGTCATACTCGGTTGAAAACGTTCCGTCCCACAATTCCTCTAATCATTCGCTTTACCGAATATAACAGCCTCATTACGTACTGCAGCTATTCTGAGGGAAATATCAGGGAGAACCAATTACTACTCATCATCATTTATCATATTGTAATATAAGAACTAATTGAGATTCCAGATCACCCGAAGGTCATGCACTGCTCACTCATTTTTCGGTTAATTAAGAATATAAGATTTTTCACGGAATTAATCACAAAAAATTTCTCAAAATTGCCAAAAAAAATTATTAAAATAATCAATTGCTTCTTATCATTAATATCAATACAAATACGAAAGATCAGCATAGATTCAAATGACTAGAAGTTCTGCAAAAAATTTGTCATTAGACAACTTTTATCCAAAAGTCTGCGTGAAACCATCTAGAAAAATGAGTACTCAGTAATTAGGCGAAGATAGAAACTACAGCATGAAAAAAACCAGCGCGAAAAATGTAATTTCGATTAAAAAATAAAAAATCAAGAAATATAGAAAAGTTGATGAAAAGGAAAATCAAATGCAAATGGTGAAAGTTCGTGGAAAAAAATTTTTTGATTTGAATTCGACAAATTTCTATCCCATCAAAAAACTTGTATTGCTTCTAGCAAAATATCGTAAAGGCGTAAAAATTTTTCTTCAAATTCCCACGGGAAAGAAATGATATTCGGAAAGATATGAAAAGCCAAGATGTTAAACGAGTAGTGGAATAAGCTTGCGAATATTTGAAAATACTTCACATGTAAAAAATAAAACTTGAACAGCACAAATTATAAAATATGGGAAATTAAATCAAAAATGTTGTCTTGGTATCTATTTCCTGTTAGATAACATGTTATTATTCTTACCATAAATAGTAATCTCTATTACATTTCATCCTAATTTCATTTTTATATCTATTATCAACTTATTTCCCTTTTGTGAATGTAAAGAATTATCCGCCTGGATCAAATCACTAATCAGTATTAACAAAGCGCAACTTACTTGACCATGGATTCATCTAGCAGCACTATTCGTACTTTTCCTTATTCTCAATTTTCGCTCAAATTTCAAAAAAAAAAAAAAAACAAACAAACTTTAATTGTCACAACACCTCCCAGCACATCCAAATTATCACTATGGAATAATTGCATTGGAAATGTCTAAATTTTCCAAATTTTAAATAATCTTATGATTGGAAATGTGCTGCACTGGTTAAATCCAAAGGTCGCCTTGAATCAATCACATATATTGATACAGCATATGTGTTTGATTAATATGAAATCGTTCATGAATAATTAACTAGTAAATCGATGCTACTTTATCAATTTGTTAATTTATATTTATCTATATTACTCGCTTGATTTTATTTAATTATTTATGGTTTGTAAATCATCAATTTTTTGCATGTTTTTATGATTTCACAATTTAATTTAAGCGGTAATATTCCATTATATAAAGTAGACATGTGAAGATGAGAAATTGAACAAAATTAAAGTATTCTTGAAAAACTTGCAGCTCAGAGTTCTTCGCTGAACATATTCTTGATGAATTATGAAAGAAAGTTTGGAATCGGAACTATTTAAATGATCATTTATTCTTTCATTCTTCATTAATATTAGGATTTACCTAATCTTTTTTTATAGAGCATGCAGAAACTATTTAGAATGCAAAAATCGATTGATTTCAAATTTTCAATCGTCAAAGTTTACATTATCTATCTTTAAATCTATTTTTAATCTGCATAATCTATTTTCAAATTATTTCCTGCGAAATTCTGGATGGATGAAAGAGAATAAATGTTATGCATGTATTTCTGAAATAATCTCAACAAATTTTAGAGTACTGAAAATTGTTTGAATATTGTATCTTGCAATTTCTATACAAATTTCGAAGTATATGTTCAAATTAAAAAAGGAAAGATAAATTTGTCATTCTTCCTTCATCCCATCAGATTTCATGAAAATTTCAATATTTCCATCTTTTTTCTAAAATTTTCAAGTCTACATAACGGTTAAAAATAATTACTACCGAAAATTGTAATCGCTTTTTAAGTAAAACTGAATTTTGGAAGGATTCCATAGCCATCACAATGAAGTGGCATAAAACAATCATAACTTTTACGGAAGCATTATAAAAGGAAATTGTAAACAGTCATTTGATGGATAATATATAAAAGTTCTCAGCGAAGAAAATTATACTGTGAATAACTATAAATACAACTTCAGTTCGAATAATTATCATTAAATCAATAATTTTATATTTAATACTTCACGTTATGCAAACAGTACACGTACATGTTGTATTTTACGTGTAAGTAAAGTTATGCGGAAATATTTTTTGCAAATTATAAAATATACTTTTAGATATTCGTTTGTGATGGCATAGAGAGGAGAATATGTATAAAGAAAGATTCTCAAAATGAGAATCATAACCGGAAATGAAATATTTAAAGTAATGGCGACGGAATACTTACCAGTAGAATCAGGATAAATGATTTGGCACTTTTCTTGCTCTTCAAATTCCACACAGCCAGAACCTTCTGCCTCGATAAGACCTTCTTCAGAGGTTACCTAAAAAAATTCATTCGAAATTATTCAGTAAAGTTTGTTAAAAGATTTTTCCTTTAGTTATTATGGCAGAATTCTTCTTAGGATGCAAAAAAGGATCGATCAAAGACTGCTCAAGAGGACATGAAGATGCATTGCTAGCCTATTATGGAGACTAACTAAAAAATGCATCAAATATGAATAAGCTTTGTTGGTTAGTTTGAAAGGAATATCGATTTTTCTATGATAAAAAAACAGGTAACTCATTTAAATGATGAAATTTAATGAGCAATATTTAGAAAAAATTTTTCGAAAAAAAATTTTTTTTTTTTGATCAGTATTGTTATCATTGATAGCTTCCTGAAAAATATACTTTTGAAAAAAAAAAATCATAGTACAGCTTGATTGAAATGATTATTATATTCCGTCAAAAATTGTTATAATCTTAACACAGGTTTCATTTCATTTTGATCATTTCATATAAATATAGCGATTTACTGATAAGAATTTAGACCATCGAGATATAAGAAAAACCGTGTACATCTATTCTTGTATTGAACTTATTGTTGGGACTGAAATTTTCAAATGTTTCATTTTTTATTTCATATTTTATTTTTTGAAGATTTGGAGAATTAAATCTTTGTAATCCGCATGCAAACTAAATTGACGAATGTTTGTTCCAGTATGATAATGGATCTTTTTTACATCTCTCTCAATTATATGTATATATATTTTGATAATTTCAAGCCTTAATTATCACTTTAGCGATAAAGAAAACTCCTCAGTACTTATTCCAATGAAGTAAATTTAATATTTATGGCTATCTTATCATAAATGAATGCTACAACTAAAGAAAAAAAATAAATTGTGATAACAACCGAACTTATGTTTTCATTGAGATGTCAGCAAAGTTATGCAACTTCTGATGATTTATTTTCAAATGTTGCAAATTATTATTACATGTCACTGGATTTCATAAATCAATCAATTGAAAAATTAAAAACATTGTTCAGCTTTTATACAAATAAGTCCAATTACGAATTTTTTTTCTGTTCATATAATTTCAAAATTAGTATATGGAAATCTCCAGATTTTGATTATTTAATTATCTAATCATTATTACAAAGCTTAAAAGATGTGATAAATGATTTGCTAAAAACATAAAAATTCCAAAAAACAGAGAAAAGACAGAGATTTAATTATGCTTTGTGAGTAGATTTCAAAAATCAATATTCTAATCAATTATAGTCAATGATAAGCGATACTTTTTAAAACTAGGAACTTTTAAAACAAGGCAACAGAAAATAAAATATATATCTGATTGAAATGGAATAACATTCGGCCCAATTTACCTTGAAATTGTTTGTTTGCAACTTAAAAGACAAACAAAAAGCTGTTGAAAAGGTCTAATTTCCATTAGTTTTAGTATGAATGAAAGCAATGAAAAGTGTTTAAGGTCAGCGCATTCAGATAAATTAGAAAAGTAATTTTCATCTTAGCAGAAAAGCGCTAGTAAAAAAATGCACCTAATTTGAATTTTTCTTTTACTCATTCAAGTATTTTCAAAAGTACAAGACTTCTAAAATTTCTAGTTTTATTTGTTAAAATTTTCCCAAAAAAAATCGATAATTATATTAAGCATTTCTCCTTTTTTTACTGAATGAAAGACAATTTTACTAAGATCGTCTGCAATAATTTGACACCAATGAAAAGTTTTTTTGATTTCTATGTCAAATTGAATGAGAGAAAAATAGCAAAGCAAACGGTTTCCATCAAATTTTGAAATATTTTTTCTAAATGCGATGATTTTTGAAAAACTCTGCAACTTTATCAACCTTGCTTTCGATTAAACAATATGTTTATTGAAGAAATCATGCTGGTGACCTCTTAACAAACCTTGAAATGACCTGAGTGAGTGAAATAGACAGCAGATAGCATCGCATATTATAGCACTGCAGTCTGTTAAAGTACATCATCGTAAAAGAAAATTCGAAGGACTCTGGCAGGATATAAATGTGATAAAAAGTGTTGAAAAGACAAAGCAATAAAACAAAATTTTTGGCTAGCAAAGAAAGAAGTTTCTACTATCCTAAAATTAATTCTGAAATTTAATAAGTCTAGACTACTGTCTCAAAATTTGCTGATTAGTAAATCTGAAAGTCTAGTTTATACTTCCCAAAAAGAAAAAAAGGAACTAAAAGATAAGGATAGAAATAATCATCAGAATAACAATAAGATGTGATAAAAATTGGGCTTAGACTTACAAATGATGTCTATCAAGTTCATAATTTGCAAATCTAAATTGATAGGTACTGCTTTGAACACCATTACGGCCCTCTTAGAAACAGCTCGCAAATATTCGTTTAGGTTTGTAAACACCTCATGAAATACATAAAAATCAATATTAATTAGTCACACTGACTACTTTCTTGATTTATTCTTTATTTGTTTTCAGAATGATGGGAAATGTTTAGCTCAATGAATGCAGATTCAAGAAATTTACTAAACAGTCAAGGGAAAATTGAAAAGTTAAAAGAATGTCAGAAATGAATAGAATCGATTGCAGACTATCACTCATTCAAACAGAATTACAGTAATAAGTTGCCAATTTCTCCATGCCAGAATGGATTGAATAACTAAAATCTAGGCTCATTTTTGAATAGATATACTTTGAGGAATGCTTTAGTCTTAGGCCTGGCAAGGAATAGACTGAATTAACCCTATGAGAATGCATGATAAAAAAATGGCTGAAAATCATACTGAAGCCTGATAGACTGGCATTTTTTATTAATTAAATGCATTAATAGAAAGGAAACCGAAAAATTTCTTCAATGCGACCACTTGGACAAATGGATTGGAAACATCCAAAAAATTTTGTTCAAATAAAAAAAAAAACCAACATTTATGTCTCAAATGTAGGCTTTTTATATAAAAAAAACCAACATTTATGTCTCAAATGTAGGCTATTTATATTGTCTTGGTCAAAAACTCCAGAAAATGCAGCATTAATGTTTTTTTCTTTTTTTTTTTTTTTTTTTTAATAAACCTAATGACAGAATAGAAATTAGAATTATTTTCTTCTATTAATTTTCAATAAAAATTTCTCATTCTCCAAACTGTTCTTTAATATCTCTTTCTATCAGCACTAAATTTTCAAAACTTTGGAAATGTCTAAAATACTGCAAGTGATTGGAGAATTCATAAATTTTGATAAGGAAGATTCGTTGAAAAGATATAATATGAGTGATTTTATATTGGGAAACAAGGAAGAAATGCTTTTAGCAATTGATAAATCAACAAGAAACTGAAGAAATGAATGCGAAAAGATTTCTTTTCTCAATTTTCAGAAGAGAAATCTCTTTCTGCTATTGTTAATTTTGCTCGTAGAGGTATAAAGTGCATCTAGCCTTGCAAGATTCTCTGAGAGTAGACAAAAATATAACCACAATTCCAGGCTATGGCTTTTTTTGCTAAACTTCATCTCTTGAACTGGCCTAAAAACTATCACAAGAATAGAATGTAACTGTTATTCTTTGGAAGGATATAATTGCATATGATAGTATTAAGTTGTCATTTCACATTTTCTTGCATATATGACAGGAATTTTCTTTGTTATTGACAAAACTTAAAGATATAACAGATATGATGAAAGCAAAGGGCCATATCCGGAATTTCTTATCGGTTATCCAAATTTTCGTCAGAGGTAAACTATACCGGAATATGTGAAGTGAAAACTATGACAAATTGATTAAAAATGACATGATCAATGTTATTATCCTCGAGATCGAATCTCATCGAGATTTTCCTAAATTCTCGGTTATGTCGATTATAGTGGCGTAGATTTATTTCTCTTAATCTGAATCAACTACATCATCTATGCATAATTTATGCTCTCGCGAATAATAAATGCATTATTTTTAGTTTAATTCAGAAAAAAAAGTGCAGGTTCAAAACTACTGAGATAAATCATTCTTCCATTTTTATTTATTTTCTATTTCCATATCTTTTGAACTTCATCGAAGGCAAAATGTTTTCAAACTCATTTATGCAAGAAGTTTGAAAAAATTAGCGAACGAAAATTTTTAACGACAATTAAAGCCATCAAAAAGCATTAAAAAAATGCTAATGCAACTATAAAATATGAATTACAGAGTAAAATTACTTCTACTCAAAAAAAAAAAAAAACAAAACAACATTAGCCTAATTTTTTCATAAAATGTCTGAAATACTGAAAGACATTTTTTGAGCTTCCAAATTTCTCTTATTATATGCGACTGTTGGATTCGTTCCTGATGTTAGAAAAAAATAAAGTATTTTATCCAACACAATATTAATCTTCTTTTATTTTAAATTATTCTTATAATCAATAAAATGATATTAGCAGTATGTACAATTGAAATTTTATGTCAAAATTATGACATTTCTTTCATCGAAGAACTGAATTCAATACTAGATGAATAACTAAATCAAAGAAGTAAATTTATTAAGTGGTCTAATTTTTCAAAATGAAATAAAAAATGATAAGAAACAAACCGCCCAATCATTAACAGTTGATATATCATCTTTTTCCGGAACATTATTCATGAACGAATCCTTTCCTACGAATAAACTTGAATGTGATGACATGTGAACAAGACGGGGCGAACCAATACGATAGACTTGTTGTGATCCTGAAAATATTCAAATATGAATTGGATTTGAATTAATATAGTAATTTCATTTTAAATAACGAACATAATAAGAGTTTATGCGAAGTAATGAATTTCATTAAAGATAAGGTAATATCAACCATTTTAATTAAATGGTACGTGACATTTTCAGCAATATATGTGAAAGAGCAGAATAAAAAAATTAAAGCATTAATCGTTTCATATTATTTCAAATAATTTTATAGGTTTTTGAAAAATAAAAAAAAAAGAAAAAAAAACAGAAGCGCTCCGAAAAATTGAATTGTTTGCATTTTCAAATATTGACTAAATATAAAATTAAAGTAAAAACTATGAGATTTTTGATCATCTAGGCCAAAAAATGTAGACGGATAGGTAAAAAAGCCAAAAAAGGGTAAAATAAATTTGGAGAAGCCAACTGCTAGAAAATGAATTTTTCTTGTTTTTCATTTGCTGATTTGACTAATCTAATAATCCTAGGTATCATAAATAAGCAGTAATACTTTCTAAAAAAGGAGGTAATTTGTCGATGCTTAATTAAATTTTCCTTTTTTCTCTGTATTTCTCTCTTTTTTTTTAAACTACAGTTTTCAATGAAAGGTTAGTTAGTTAAAGTATCTATCACTTATTCACCTCATGCTTACTTGATAACATTTAATATTTAAAGTAACAGAAAATCTGATGCAAAAGATAAAGTTAAAAACAATCATCCATTTGTTTGTGTAAAGTTCTTGAAATAACATAATTTCTCTTCGAGGCTTAAAAAACGAGAAAAATTTTCCTGCCAATCTTTTACTAACTTAAAAAAAATGGGTCCAACAAGTGAGGTGCATTTACTGCTCAAAAGGACAACTAAAGCGGAAAACTTTGCTGTTTGTTAAATTTACAATCAGTTCTTAGTAATCAAAAAACTCAATACTTTAACAAATAGAACATGAGGAAGAATGACTCGATTTAAAATTTATGTCACTAAACTGATGGCTGAAGACAAAATAGAAGTTTATAATACTTATTCATGGAAGCAACTTCAAATTCCCAATAAATCAATAAAGTATGAGCAAGAATAATTCAATATAAAAAATCCATTCATTTAATTTGATTACATGAATTTCATTGATTACATATTATTTGTATTTTTGATATATTTTACATTTACTGCTATTTCAGTTTACATTTGTGTTTTTCTTTTTAAAAGTACAAAATGAAAGAATACGGTACAACGTGAGAATAAGATACAACGTTAATTCGAAATTACGGCAACCTCACAATAACAAAGTTACAGGATGAAATTTTAATAATAAGGCTGGAGATTCTTCTGAATTATTTTTCAATAAAATGCTAAAAAAAAAAGGCGCTTATATCTGTGCTTTTTTATTGTAATTAATTTAAGTAACTTTTTATTCAGCTGCTATAATGCATATATGCTATAAATTATTAAAATCGGTGAAATCCGAAATCTATCTTATGAAATTTATCGTTTTATAAATAATTTGACTTTTGGTTTAATAATGCTTTAATGTGCAGAGAATTTTGTTGGAAAAATTTTTGCTTTAAAACTAAAAAAAATTATCAGTATTTCGCACTATATTCTAATTATAAAAAATCAAATTTATAAATTAAAGATTAGTAAATATATTACCTAATTACATTTAATGTAAGTAGTTATCAAAAAAATTGAGTTGGAAAATAGAAAAAGATAAACAAGCAGCAATAAAATCCCCATATATTAGTTTTTAAAATTCAAAATAAAATGGATGCTTGGCACTGGGTATATATTTAGAAATTTATCAAAATTATTAACCCTCATATCTATCTTGAATACGAGATTTTAAATAGTCTTAATGACATCGACCGCTTAAATCGAAATTGACATCATTCAAGCTTGAAAGATCTAAATCCATCAGAACTAAATGGATCATTTACTACGCCTCATTTTAATGATGCATATGAGTGCTTTGTACTCACAAAGGAAGCATTCGAGAAAGAAGTGGATATTCGAGAAAGGCTTCTTCTTAGCAACGATTAACAGCAAATTTTAAGAAGATTTCGCAGTTGCCAATAGTTGGAAGGCTATGTTGACTTCATTGAAGTGCCTAAAGATTTGAAAGAAAATGTAAGGAATGAAAACAAACTGAGTTATTTCAGTTCTCTTCCGCTCTTTCTTCTGGCCAATCCTTTTTTTTTCTTTTTTTTTTTTGCAGTATTTTTCATCGAGAATTTCAATAAAGAAGGACAAGAAAAAGCAATCATTAGAAAAGTCTCTATTTAATCTCCATACGATCAGTGCAAGTAGCAAAGCCAACAAAGAATGCTCTTGGAGCTTTTTTCAATATTTTCAATCCGAAAAGTTTATTGACACAACTGAAAATTCAACATTAAGCAAGCCTTGTGATTTCAAAGTACACACATTCTTTAAGATGCTTGAAGATGGCAGATTTGAAAGATATTTGAAAAATGAAGTTAGGAAAAATCGAAAAAAACTAGGAAAAAAATCATTGCATAAAGAAGAGATTTATTTGCCCGAAAAACAAAGCCGTATGCAACTGAAGCTTATTACTAAAACATTTTGAATATTTATATTTTCAATAATAAGCGCTAAGTATTTACTCAAATAAAAGTGAATATACTTCTCATCTAAAAAAATATATATATGTCAAATCTAAAACCTTCCCAAATCACAGCAAAAATTTAGAATCATTGAAATTTGATTCTTATAAGAAATGATGCTAAAACTATTAAAATTAACTAGGGCTAATACCAAATAATTTCAGAAATTTTTCACAAATTTACTAGCTATGCAATCTCGCTTTCTATGCTAGAAGATCTCATTTATTAAGTGATAAGATTTAAATTGGACTTCATTTTTTCTATATTTTTATTTGAGAGGTTGACATATGTAGAGATGTTAAAATTGAAGTTCTCATAAAATTCCTAAAAAATTGATTTTTTTTTTGAAATTCTAAAGGAATATCGGAACAAACTGGAAATTTTTAATGCTTTATAGAAACATTTTAAATAACCTTTTTATTTTAGATATTCGAAATTTCATTCCTTTACGCTAAACAAGATCGCAGTATTTATTTGATTTTGGAAATTTCTTTCATTTGAATCGTATTGCAAGCTAAAAAAACTTTTACCTTTTCTGATAAATCGAATCCTACTTGAATGATATCTACTTCAAATGTTTCTTCGGGAATTCGCGAAGAATTCTTTTAAATCAATCGAAGATATAAAAGTAAATCAGAAAGGTTTATTACCTATTATGAAATGGGAAATTATAGTATTAGAAAATGAGAAAATGGATTTCACAATAGTTTCGAAATGATCCGTTGCAATATCGCTGGAAATATTCTGAATTTTATGATTAATTAAAAATTAAATATAGCATAGTGAATGACAATAAGGACAAACTTAAGCATTCTGAGTGTTGGCTAACGTGATATAAACATAAAGGCATATATATTAGATTTAAGAAAATGTCGTGGATATTTGAAAGAAGGGATTCATATGCATTATGGAATGAATGGAATGAGAATTAGAAGAAAAAGGAAAAGGAGAAGGAGGATGATGCCAAAAACATATAATTCGAGAATCAGATAATGGAAGAAATGCTGATGAATTGACGATAATAGAGATGAATTTGATTTATCATAACTCGAAGAAATGGAAAACATTGTTGATTGATGCATTTTTCTTCTGTTTTCAGATAAATCAGGATATAGACTTAGCTAATTTAAATTTAGCTGAAGTTCATTAGGCCTTTGTCTTATTGAATAAAGGCAATCACTGAAATGGTTTGAAAGCTTTTATAGAGCTGGCGCTATGACTTCAGGCTACTCCAGTTTTCCCAAGCCTTAAGTAGGAGAGAGAGAGGGAAAAAGAATCAAAATAAGGCTATACTATACTGACTAGTAGGTGGAAAAATAGCCAAGAAAGAAAAGAAGGACTAGTTGATTTAAGGACCATTAGCTACGTAATAAGGTGAATCAATTATTCAAGCTAATATTGACTTAAAATGCATCTTGGAATAAACCAATTGAGAGTAATAGACGATTGAAAAATAAGCTCATCTCGCAAATATGAAATCAAAAATATGATCGAGTTTTCTTTCTAATTCAAACTGCTCGAAATTGACAATTCACATTGCTTAGTATAGTAAAGTAATTGCTTAGTATAGTGAAGTAAAAGTTTTTAAAATTGAAATTTTCAAACAAATAAAATGAGAAAAGAAACTGCTGAATTATTGGAGAGAAAAACTACTAAATAAATAAATTCGAAAATCTTTTGAAGATGTTTGATTTGAGAAACAATCACTCGCTAAACGATAATCATATATGCATTTAAGTTATTCTTCTGCATGATAATTTTATAGTGCAATATACAACAGTCTTCAAGCTTCTTAATAAATTCAAGTAACGCTGGAAGATCTCATAGATTAAATTATAGTGCAGCATTCTATTGCCTTAATTTGTTTGAAATTTGTCTAAGCGCTGCCTAAATTTATTCATGATAATATTTATATAAATTTAATTCAATTCTGTAAGAACTAAAATTTAGCGTTACATATTTTTATTAATCTTTGAATTCCAAAAATTCAAATTGCCAAAAAAGCTGCGAAAAACAGAAATTTGGAGCGTAAAAAAGTGAAAATTATGCATATTCGCTATACTATTAAAGGTTGAAATGAGAACTGATATTTGAAAAACAGAAACAAGAACAAAATATAAATTTCAGAATTTCAGAAAAAATGATGGAATAAATGTAAGAGAAAGCATAAATGAAAAAAAAAAAAACGATACGATAGACATTTGCATTTTCAATGGATTTTAGTGCTATTTCATAGTTTGACAGTCTCAACAAAATATATTTATTTAATGATTTGATGGATTGGTTTCAATTGTGAACTGTTAAAAAAAAAGAATGAAAAAACGTTGCTTCTATTATTTGCTTCCATTTTAGTAAATTTCTCGACGAATTCATATTCTAAGCTATAATAGACGAAAAGTAGACACTTAAAAAAAAAATAAAAATCAATTCTTTCCACAATCACTGTTGTCAAAAAGACCAAAATAATTTTAGCATAAATGCCTTCAAATTATCAAAATATTGTATTGTAAAAATATTTCGCACATAAACCATCGCTGAAGATAAACAGAAATGAATGTTACGATATCTAATGTAATTCTCATCTTTATTTGCGATTACCAAGCTTTATCTTCAACAGTAAATACCGGGAACTAATTCCCTAACTTAAGCACAATGATGGGAATATGATAAAGAAACGCCCACCACAGAAGGATTGCTATCAATCCGAAAAAAGAAATTTTTGCCTCAGAACTGATTTGAGTAACACGGCGAGTTGTACTCCATCAATTCTCATCCAATTCATTATCAACCAATCTCACAGGAAATATCCTTACAATTCTCTCGACAAACATTATAGCCATCAACAATCAAGAAGAAAATTCAATATTCCAACTGTCGAGCGACGTTCTTATCAGTTATCGCTAATCAATTCGACATCGATAAACTCGCCATCAAAGGTATTCTTTGAATAATTACTGTCTATAATAGCTATCCAAAAAAAAAACTTTTTTTTATCATTACAACTATTTTATTTACCATGAAATTATTATCATTTAGTTTCTTAAATCAAATATATCTCAATTTTTCTTTTTCACCAGTGTGCTACAACTTCAATGTATTTTATTCTGTACAATAGATGAATACAACCTATTTATCTATCGTGAAACTAATCGTTTTTCTCACTTTTTCTACTTGTCCCTCTCAGTTTTTACTTGCCACTTATTTTGATTATCGATAATTTGTGGACATTTCCACAAATTATCGATAATAAAACTAAATAGTAAGTAAAAAAATAAGGAAATAACATGAAAAATGCTATCAAAATTTAATGCTCTTTTTTGCTCATTTTCTTTTTTTTTTTTTTTTTTGTTGTAAGAATGAATGAGAGATGCAAATAAAGGACGAAGGAAGGAAGGAAGTAAAACTTAAAGCAGATAAGTTCATTATTATTCAATGAATCATATGCATTTCTCTTTCCATCACTTTATCCATCTATCCATTTCATCTATCTTCTTTTTTTTTTTTTTTCTATTTCATTACGTTTAATCGAATGGAGATTGCTTCTATTCACGTCGTTGCTTTATCATTCATCTTTAAATCTTTCCATTCATTCATTTATTATATGTTAATTAACTGCAAGAAACTTAGAAGCTGCAAAAGAACAAATCTTAAAACCTTAATAACTTCTGCAAGTAGATGAAAAACTGTATAGTGATAAATTTTTGGAAAAATCTTTCATGAATTGCAGAATACACTGAAATAGATTAAATCGGCAGAGATATCGTAAACACTGAACAAAGTGATCTTATTGTCAAGGAACTGAAATATTAAATTAATCAATTTAAAACTCAAATTTTTTGAAAGAAAGATGTATTCTGGTTAAAATAATAAAGAAAATGAATGAATTGATGAATACTTAATGGATCGTTCCAAAACTCCTCGCAATCCCAATGACCATTAAGAAATATAAAGTGGTCAATGGGAATCGACGAAAAGCATAAGAATATGTCGACGAAAGAGTATGTAAATTAAAGCCATCAATAACGATTATTACTGACTGCCACTGTTGAAAAGACGAAGTAAAGCATTGCGTGTCACATAGTTGGTGACCAACCAGTAATTTCCATTTTATTAAAAATGCTCAGGAAATGATGACGACCGTCTAAAAGGAAAGGGGACAGAGTGTCATTCTTCTCTTCGTTTCCTCCTATTATCATCCTTATAAAGCTTTATTTGAGACTTTTCGCCTAGCTTTAGCTTATTCAATTGACCTCTACCCGTTCTTCTTATAATTTCTTTTCTCCAATTATTTTACAGTAAAATATGAAAATATCTGCCTTAGGTATTCTCTTTTCCCTTCATTCAATATAATCTAATAATGCCTTAATAATTTGATTTTAAAAAGAGCAGATTAAATCAAATACCAGAAAATTTCGATACTATTTTGCAAGAATTCTCATGAAAAAAATAATTCAAAAATTTTTTATAGAAGTATGAAAAAAAAAACTTTCAATTTCTTCTTCTTGTTCATGCCTGATAGATCATGTTTCATGAAAGATTTGGAATCTAAAAGTTGAATCCAAATTTTTTTATCAAAAATTCCAGAACTTTAAAGTATGATAGCTGTTTTTTGCTGATAAAAAATACAAAATTACTAAAATTGCGTTCTTTCGCATTCTTTTGAACGATCTCAAATCAATCGGTTTTTTTTTTTTTCTACATGTTAAAATAATTTACATTGTAAAATTTGAAGCAGTTTCCTTCCATCACTGTGAATATAAGAAACAAACAGATCGAAATACCGAAATGCAAAATGAAATGTCAAATCTTTGTCTTCACTAATGTCAACATCACTAAAACAGCAAATTTTTGAATAAGAATTCTCGAAATAACACAACTTATTTAACCAAAAAACTTAAATACTATTTTTGCGTTCAAGAAATGCAAACTGAACTTTTTTTTAAGATGTGGCATCAAATTCCCAATTTTTCAATTCGAGAATATCTCCAAGAAGAAATGCCTATCAAGTTTATTGCTCTTTTTCAAAAGAAAAGAGATTCGATTCGTTAGATAATTGGATAAATGGTCGTTAGATAATTGAATAAATAGATTCGTTAGATTATTGAATAAACATGCACTTTCCGCTGTAAAGTATAAATATGCATCTTTAAAATGAACAACCTTGTGCAAGCATATCCAGTATCATTAAGCCATTAAAGTTGACACCTGACATGAAGCCACTGTAGCCATCATAGATTCGATCACGTTTCCGTCGTTTCATATGATGTAATAAATTGAATGACGCACCGACAGTCACTCTCCATTGCATGTTTAACGTAACAAGTTCCATATCGCCAGCTGAAATTTCCAAAACAGCAATATATTACCATGAAATGGTGTACTTCTGCTATGAATAACATTGCAGCTGCATAATGATAAGAGATGATAAGATTTTGAATCGCTCTCTTTTCCTGATATTTTTTAACCCATGCTGAATCTATGATATCTGTATAATTAGTAACTAGTTTACTTCGTCGAATAAAAGCCTTATATGTATCAGTTCTGAAAAAAAAAAAAAAAAAAACAAAAGCAAGTTGATGCTTTTTCTGCAGAATCTTCTGTTGAAATACGTGATAATAATATATCACCAGGAGGAGAGTAATAAACTGCTTCGCGGTTATCGATGTAAAGAGTCAAATTGGCTTCGCGTCGATATATAATAATTGCATGATGCTTATCATCATTCAGTAAAGCATCAGAAAAACCAACATAATGATCCCGAGATCCGAGATTGTAACGAACATGCAAATGGCCATTTTTCTGTAATATAGTTATTTGTTAACTTCGAAAATGATTACAAAAACAGTGAGATTTTTTTGTAGCGTAGATGACTGAGAAGAAATGCCAATGAAGAACATTTCATGTAAGGTATATAAATGTTAAGCATAGATTTAAAAAGCACATTTTGATCTAAAAAATATGCAAAATTTGATTTATATGCAGAATAAATTTTGCGTTTATGGCAATCGAAAGTATTGAATTCTCAGGAAAGCCAACGATCACTGAAGAATTGGGACATTTTTGCTCTTAGGATTCAAGGAAGCAATGAGTTAAAATTTCGTTTTATAAAACAGATAAGAAAGTGGTACCAAAAAAACAGTGAAAAAGTCGCCATCCACATTACACTGTACACTTAACAGTACAGCAGTAGCCTGTCGAGTACGGAATCCAATTGCCATCTCATCTCGATTTGTTGATGGTCTGATCGATTGTGGATATTCGAAGTAAATTGCTGATAACGATGAGTCAAACATATATGTCGTACCAGCTGTAATCTGTTCATCAAATTAAAACAAAATATATAATCGTTAAATTTCAAGATATTAACAAATACGATTACTTCAAAAGATCTTGATAAATTTAAATTCCAATATAAAATTTAAAAAACTTTAAAACTAACGACTGTCACATCTTTCTCCACTGTAAGTTGTCATTGAGCAGTCGCATTTGATGGAATTCGATTTTTGAATGCATTTTCCACGATTCAAGCATTGCTTAGATGAACATCGAGCATATGAACCTGCTAAGATTTTACTCAAAAATTTTTTGTTTTCTTAAGTAATGTTCGAAAATTTCGATTTAGAAACGATGCAATATATAAATTCAATTGATATGTGAATATCGAATTTTCAAACTTCGAAATATGATTTTTAGTCAAACAAAGTATATACTTGCAGTTTGAAAGTTCAGCAATTAAGGCGTCTGAAAATTAGAATCAGTTAAGCAGAACTTTTTTCTTCTTTGTTTTTTCTCGTAAAATAGGAATTTTGATTGTTTCTGATTTTTTTTTTTAGTTTTAATTCCTCTTTAAGCTCAAAAAATTCTTTTTAATAATTTAAGATACGCTGTTATGACTTTTTGAAATCTTACTAGACCTAACCTTGACATCCTTTCACAATACCAGAAGTTTCCATTGCATCTTTCAAGATGTCCAGATATTCACTTCCAATTCTGAGCGAAGAGATACATCCGTGAAAGCCAGGAACATCCTTAAGTCTAAATTTCAACTGCTACATTAATATTATCAGGATAGTCATATTAAAATAAAGGATAAGGATTTGGAAATCTCTAGAAAACATTGAGAAAAGTTTCTGAAGCAACGCGAAAAATGCTTATCTAATTCCGCCTAATTTCATATTATAATAGATAGCAAAGAAAAAAATAAAAAAAAAAATTTATTGCAAAACTGATGATACCTTTCAGAACCAAAAACATCAACTGGTACATGTCCGATATATAGTTGAGCATCTAAATTCACTACATGTCCCTGAATACTATCCATTACTGTACTTCTGTTGTCCACTACAAGATAATGCTCCCCACCCAATGATTTCTGAAAAGTTGAATCTATTGATTTTTATGCGATATAATGAAAGTAATTCGAATATATTATGCTTGAATAACTAATAGTAACGTTTGTAAATTATTAATATGAAGAGAAGCATAAAATTTGAATTAAATCTAAAATAAAATTGATTTCTCATTGAATAAGACATAGATGTTATATTCATTTTGCTTGGTCAAATTTGAACAGAAATATAAGCATAGTCGCTTTTGGGAATATAGGTTCTCCTATATCAACTATTCGCACTTATATTATTACGATAATAAAAAAGTTATATAATGAAATTGGTTTAGTTCAAATTTGGTAAGGAAGGAATTGCATTCATTTGTACGTGATAAGTTTCACAGTTTTCTTTCAAAACCCAGAATCAGGTGCTAAATAGTGATAAAGGTTAAGTATTATCAAGACATGTACAGGATTTATTATTTGAAAGCACCAAAACTATTGCGAAAAAAGTGTCGCATTATCAAATCATGCAATTTCAACCTATCCTAGCAATGAAATCCCGCGAACTGTTCAATCATTGATATCTCTGATTTCCTTTGAGAATCCCGTCTGAGATCCCGTTAGATGAATAATATTTGAACTCCTGATTTCAATAATTTTAACGGTAACTTATTAGATTATAGCAATATTAACATTGCATTAACATCCAAGTATATAACTGTTCTTCAATAAAAACTGACCGATAATATTCCTAAGTAGGAAGACGAAATGATATATTATTTGCATTGTAAAGTACATTGCGATGATGTTTACTTTATTGCAAATATGCTAATAGATGTATTTTATCAGAAAAAAGAAATTAAAAGCATGATAATAATTGATAGTGATGTCCGACTAAGAATAACCTGATGAACGAGGACACTATGCCATTTAAAATCATTTAAGACTTGTTCATCCGGCAAAGCTGACGACAACACGGTTTCTATTCGAGAGCTGAAGCTATAGGTATATCTGAAACTTGATTAGAAATTTAGAAAATAATCATCTTTCAATGTTTTCATGAATGGTTACTCAGTGAATGGAGTGATAATTGTCAATAGTCTCAGTGAGCATTATTAACTTTAAAGGTTCAGTCACAATTCCAATTTTATGTCGCTAAATCAAGTCAAACATGTACAATCAAAGTAATATCATATCTTTTTTGGATTAAATTAAATTGTGACATGTTAACATATCGGAGGTGTTTCCTTTTTTTTTTTTTCTTTTAAATATAATCTGTCTTTTATTCTTCAATGATATGTGATAGAAGAATGTGATTCTCGGACAGTTCGCTTCTGCAGCTCAGGGAAAACGAATTGGTCTTTATGATATGAGAGATTTACCTTATTCGACCGTGCAATAATTCCAGTGAAGCAGAATCGCGACTGTGAGTAGAATTAGTTACGAAAGCAAGTAATACTGATGATGATGATAATGTTCGGAATTTAAATGAAATTCGATAATTAGTCCCAATGTTCGCTAAACGTTCATCGTTGATCATTGCATAAGCGTTAGGTTTTTTGAAAGTTACCGATGAATATTTTGCTTTTCTGAATTTAACGAGTAATTTTTTTTTAAAATATATTTAGCATGTTATTATCTTCTTATTATATTAGCATGCTCTTATTGTGCGGTCTATCAATAAAGTTAATATATGGACATCTCATCTAGAACTATCTCTTCGAAACTGCAGTATAATAACTACTGGATGCGTAGTAGAAACATTCGTTGAAGTTTCAAATAAGCAGGAAGAAAGGTATTATTTCTGATGTGATTTGATATGAGAAAGGATGTGACTTATAAGTACCAGTTAAAGCATATTTATTGAATACCTGCTCCTTATTTTGTATCGTTCGCGTATTTCAATCGTTTTCACTAATGGATCTTCCACGGAACTTCTCCGTTTTACATTCTTCAAAACATCATAATCATTGAAAAGCATCTTTATCATTTGTCCTCGAAATCTCTCACCCAATGTACTGTTAGCACGAGCAGTAAAATGCGATGATGAAGTTACGTGAAGTGAATGTCCGGCAGCTATTTCATCAATATCCAATACTATTTTGGAAGAAGGTAAAAAATCTGTAAAAACTTAATACTGATGAAATTACTTTATTGAACGATATTTGCATAATATTCAGATCATTCTCTAATGTCCCATAAAACCGAACAATTAAGTAAAACGCATTTTTTCACTTATTGAAGTCTAAAAAGCGTGAAAGATAAACAGAAGCTTATCGCATATGTATGTGGATGTAAAAAATCATAACAGATATGAAGTTTAATCCTTAGAATGTAAAGAAAGTATTAGGAAAAAATTAGGAAGTCCAAACAAACATACAAAATTTAAAATCTTATTTCCTAAACATTATATTTCAAAAGTATTTTGAGAAATATGAACATTTGTGACGAACTCACAATTATGCTCCCATTTTCCATCCAAAAATAGCAATAATTTCTCGCCACGTCTCTTAATACGCATCGTATGAATTCGATCATCATTTAAATTGCTACCCCAATTGAATATCTGCAATATTTTTTGAACATATTTTTATAATATCTGGATACTGCCTAAATTAATCAATTGATTAAAATTGTTAGTTAACCTATAATCTCACTGAAATGACTATAATGCTTCAAGAAATACTATTTGTAGCATAAAATTTTTCATTTTCCAGTATTTCTCTTATTTAACCTTCCATCTTCCATATTAGAATGAAATATTTTGCTGCCTAAAAATAAAGTGATGGAATGAAATAATAACTTGAAAAAATATGAGCCTAAGGAAAGGAGGACGAGAATAGTGGATATTTTACTGAAGAGCCTTTTTTCGAACAAAGCTTTAGGCTGTCAAAAAAAAAAAAAACCACAATCTTTAAAGTTCTATGTATCATCTGGTGATGAGCAATCTATTGAAAAATAGAATAAAACTTCATTATTCTCTTATTATTCAAAAAAAAAAAAGAAGAAAGAAAAAGAAAAAACTTACTATTCAGAAATAGTCTATTCAATAAAATATATTTAAAAATAATTATCATCAGTCATTCATAACGAAAGACCAAAATATCATTATAAATTATATTGTATTCAAGCTAGTAATAAATTACATGATGTGAATCTTCAAAATTAAAATGTAGTTCGAGTTCTCCTTTGATCAGTAAAAGTAAAATGCGATGATCTGGTGATTTGATTGATTTCGTATCCAATAAAACACTTCTTTCATCGTTGCTTCGAAATTTGCATTCAATTGTTTCCGCTTCGCTCTCAATAGATTTTGGAAGTAGGAGTGATGGTGCATTATCCATTGAAAAATCCACAAACTCAGGCTCTGTAAAATTTG
Source organism: Onchocerca volvulus (assembly GCA_000499405.2). Lineage (NCBI taxonomy): Eukaryota > Metazoa > Nematoda > Chromadorea > Rhabditida > Onchocercidae > Onchocerca > Onchocerca volvulus. The sequence goes on along the minus strand of HG738138.1, from coordinate 22,751,399 downwards.
CATTTTTTTAATCTATTTTTTTATAATCTCATCGTTTATGCTACACATTTGCTCATTTTAAAGTTCATCATAATCCAGCTCTCATCAAAAAGAATTAAATGATGGATATATCTATTATAAATATCAAACTATTCATAATGATGACGAAAAACTGATAGTATTAAATTTGAAAAACCCATTTGTAATCACCAAACAAGCTACGAACGAATTTGAGAAATGAATCTGAAAATGAAATTTTTGATAAAGAATGGAAACTTGAGGAATGATAAGAAAACCTCTGATAATACCTTTGTCACAAAATTGCCCTTCCATAGCTGATACTGAACAATCACATCGGAAACTGTTAAAACCGTTCTCACATCGTCCAAAATTTTTGCACGGGGATGAGGAGCAAAAATCCTTATTCATATTGGTTGGGCATCCGTGACTAATCCCTATAATGGATATTTTCTTCAATTTGCAACCTTAATTGTTGGTACTTTTGGTTATACATTATAGTATACGTGGTTATTTGTCATCAATAACAAACAACTGCACAAGTTTGCTTTCATACATATTGATCGGGCAAATTTCAATTTCATGAAAGTTTATAAATGCAGATTTAAAGAAATCTAACTGTGCTAAAGCTTGAATTGAAATTTTCTACTTGCAAGAAAACATACAAATATAATCTGTTATTCAAGATATTAAGCCGTTAAAAATTAACATATAAACAATTCCTCTTGAATTTAAAATCAATTAATCAAACTGCAATGAACTACAAGAATATCTTAGTCGAAAGATAAGTGGAAACTTTCATTTTAAATAAATACAACTCATAATTTCATTCATAATTTCTATCTCTTGTTTAAATTTTCATTCTTTTCTCTAGTTCGATACTGAACGCATCACTTAGAAATTTGAATCGTCCATTGTGTTATTGAAGTTTTTAAACCTAATCATTCATTCATCATTACTAATAGTTATGTTTTCTTATTTCTTTACATTTTATGCAAATAACAATGAATTATTCCTATCAATCGAAATCCAAAATCCGTCTCAGAGCTTCCTTTAAGTGTAATATTGAAATTATATGTTGCTGGTTCCGAAATTTCAAGTAATGTCGGCGAAAACCGGCAGATGTAATTAGTTTTATATAGATAGTGTCAAAAGGTCAAGTAGCGCAACGACAATTATTGCAAACAAAGGAAAATCGTGATATACGAGGAATATTAAAGTTCAAACAGTGCGACATAGTTGCAAGAGGGTGAATAAGCCGAAAGAATGAACATTTTTACCGCCAAAACGCTTCGATTCACGGATAAACAAAGCAAAGTCAATAATCATAATACGTTGTAGATCAGGTAAGGATTAAGAATCCTCAAAGAATTAAAAGGTCAAAACTTTGGAGCTGAAGACAGTTCAGTTCGATACAATTCACCGATTCAGTAGCATTTCGTGGACAATTCAACGGCAGAAAGGGCCACAATTCAACGGTACGAGCAACAGTTCAACAGTGGTGGAGCGAAGAGAGAATGACCGTTACAAAGACTGAATAAGCATTCAAACGACTGTTGGTATCCTTTTATTATTTGTCATGTATTATTCATTTAATTCTTACCATTGAGGAAGCGAGATATTGTCCATAATATCGTATAAATCCATAAAATCTATTACTGACCTAGCCGAGTTACAATATCAAGAATATTTCCAGTTCAACAAATACGAGGATCCTTTCCTCGAAATCACATAAATACAAGTAAATCGGTAATAATTCAGAAAAAAAAAAAATTCTTTACATTGGTCTGATGCAATAGCATTTCAGTCTTTATGTTGAATGAAAGCACTGGATACTTCTTGCTAAAAAATTTTAATAAAGTTGAAAAAAAAAAAAAGACGACTGGAATTCTTACACTGAATAAGCGGAATGATGAATAGCCTTATGACACTCATATTTTTACCGCTGTATTTTCAGTAAATTTGAACTTGTACTTATATGAACTTTCATCCATTTATATGTCGATAAGCAAGTAGAATGACGATATGTTGAGTTAATGAGACAGCAAATATTATCTATCTAGGATGGGAAAGCAAAATGAGCGGATATTTCTTAGAAAAAAATTTTTTTAATAACAAGCAAGGAAACTGATATAAAAGATTGAATGATTTTGAACTTCAGCATCAATGTCATAGTACAAATTATGAAGCAAGGACGTAAGGACGTCGAATGAAGCGATAGATGAGAAAATTGAGGTCTATAAGTGATCAGCAATCAACTATATCATTAATTTACCTTCTTTAATGTCAGATTGTTGCTCTTGAAAAAGGCTCGCAATGTTTGGACTGATACCGTTGATACGCACACCTTTCAAGCAACCAATATAGCCTTTCCGTAGATTTGCTGTCCAAATAGGGTAAGGTACGTGAAAGTCAACAAAATCCGATTCGTTCCTTGGCCATGGCACAGCTCCCAAATAAATCGGTCCCTCTACAGTAAGCAATCACTGATAATCACCAATAATGAGCAATCATTAATAATTAATGCGAACAAAATTTGTTGCTACATTCAAAAATTAGATTAATATAAAGATTGGAAAATTCGACTAAATTTCATGTTTTTGATAATTTCATTTCTGCAAACAAATTAATAATTCATAACCAGAAATTCAGGTTGTGAAATTATTATTTATATCATTTTCTCTCAAAAAATTTCAATTCATAATTTCTTTTGCCAAACAGAATTATGTTCCAGTATTAAATTTAAATGACGCTTTCATTTTGTAGGTCTTTTTATTCAGTTAAATAAATTTATCCTCTTCCCTAAATTATGTTTTAAACTTTCGTTCTGTTTCAAAGCTATTTCGATTAAAACTTATTGCATATTTTTCAAGAATAAAATATTTATGGATTGTTACGGTATATAATTAGAATTACTAATGTATAACATAAATCTATCATAAAAATTCTATTTGCTTAAATAAGACTGAAAATGATTATCAACCATCCATAAAAATTCATATATTAAAAGCTCTCGTTCAACAATGATGCGCTTAAATCATGAAATTATTAGAGCATAAAATGGGAAGATCTGAATATTGTCGGACTAACTTCTAGAAAATGAAGTCAAGTAAAAGGAAAATGAATGAATTAGAACATGCACTACCGATGATTAAATTGGCAGACACGCCGGGAGTTGAAAAATCGGTTTTAATGTTATCAACGACCACCGTTCCCGTTCGTCCCATCCGTTCAAGCATTACGCTGTGCCATACTGTCCCATCCGTTATTTTTTCTGCCGTTGTCTATAAAAATAATCTGTTACCTTAGTAACCTTAACGGTGATCGATAATATACCTTGAAATTTCAATTTTTTTTTTTTGATTAAATTAATCACTTGCTAACTTTAAGCCATAATTTAATTCAAATTACGCTACTTGAAAAACAGTTCAAAATGCCGAAAGTCAAATAAATATAAGTTGGTTTCAGAAAATCTTACAACCTGTAATCTGACATATCCTGATCCTAGATTAATTATCATAAACAGATGACCATCAATCAACTCAAAAGCAAAATAATCATGTCCTGTTTTCGCGGTTGGCAGTGATCCATGATAAAGAATGAGGCCATCAAGTTCCTGTGTTCGTAGCTGAAAACCTGAAATCTGTGAAATTATCTGAAATTTTCATAAAACGTAATTTTATCATGAAAAGCATTGCAACATTAATAATGCGGTAAAAGTACCCAAAACATCAAAGTAAAATCTATCATAATTTCTGATTTTATTAAACAAAAAAAAAAATCTAACTTAAGGAACAAAATAAAAAAAAAGGAAAAACCATCGATTCTCTCACAAAGTTTCACCATCTCATTAGTTATTTAAATTAACATAAAGGAGTTCAAGTTAAATTAAAATTACTTAGACTTCCGCTAGCCACTGAATTCCATTTGGGTAATGTAATATAATGTTGTCCACTGTTGAATGAAAATACATCTGCATATGTTACTGGTTTACTGCAAGAAAATGTTAAATCTCCCGCTGATCGTATGATCGATTGCCCGTATCCTTGATCGGCTAATGTTATAAAATTTATCAAATGAGCATCGGCTTCATACTTAATCTGAAAATGTCGCATAATTATTATTATTTCAAAAAAAAAAAAAAAAAAACAAAAAAGGAAAAATTCTATTGATTTGCATTAATTTATACAATAAGTTGAAAAAAATACCTTTTTTAAGCAACCGCGAAAATTTTCCACTTCAATTTCAGGAATATTCGTATCCTTCGGTATACCGCCCAAATAAGCAAACGAATTAACAAGCCAATCAATTTCTGGCGCATATTGGCGAATTTCATCTTGCACATTATCTACGCTTAAAGTCATCTAAAAGAAATCTAAGCAAGCAGTTGAAATTGTTTATGAGTTGAAAAACAAAGAATTTTGTCGTATTTGAAGGAATAACAAAAATTGTTTTCTATATTTCAATTTTCAGAATTATGGTAATCAGAAAATTTAAATTTCAACAATCCAAAATATGAAAAACTTTCTGTCGCATTGAAACAAAAAATTACGACAAAATTCTAACTTTTTTTTCGCTTTTTGAACAAAATGATAGGAAAAAAAATTTTGCAACATTTGTCAAAAACACAAGCAAATAATTGTTCGTACACAATTAATTAGTAAATGAATTTCATTGCACAAATTAGATTTTATGAAATTTAACAGTCTTGCAGGAAAGAAAGATTAAAATATCTGCGAAAAACGACATTGAGAAACTAATTGCTAAAAGTTATGCGAAATTTTGAGATTGGAAAAGAAGTAGAACGATAGAGAAAGCAAAATGTATGCTTTGTTTAAAATATATTTCAGCTTAGTGACATTGATTCCAACCTTTATGGTGAATCATTCAAACGCTATGATTTAGGCGTGTTCAAGCGTGTTGAAACGAAAGTAATTAAAATTTGCCAATGATGTATCAAATAGCCGAGATTATAACTGTCCTTTAAAGATGACAGTGAAGAGGTATGATATTGAAAGATACTAGCAGCTCATGCAATAATCAATAAATTCATGATTTTTTGATTTTGCATTTAATATTAGTTTTTGAAATATTAGGAGATGAGCACATGCTAGATCAATTTCTTCTGATAACTAGACAAGCCAACTTCTGATAACTAAACGAGCAAATCTTCGACTTAATATTTGCTGTAAGGTTTAGTTTCTATAGTATTCCATAAAATGCAAGTTAATTCGATAGTAATGATAACAGAGGGGTGCAAATCAAAAAATAAGATGAAAAAAATGTGCGCATTTGCAGAAATAAGTTAAAACACTCAAAAAAAAAAAAAAGACATACACACACATCAGATAAATTTGTAATTGAAAAAGCTTATTAAACAAAGTTTCGTGAATGTAGAAACTTAAATCTTGTTTTAAAAAAAATTTTTTTTTGCCAAAATTTAAGCTTCTGCATTTATGAAATCTTATTTGGCAAGCTTTATTCAAAATTAAAGAAGAATAATAGAAGAGCGGGAAGAAATAATCCCTGAAAAAATGAAGAAAATATTATTAAAACCGAAAGATCGGTAATGAAGCCATGCTAATATTTCAAAAAATTTTTAATAAAATGATTGGCAGAAACGAAAAATATTTGATTTTTGGCACACCTCAACTGATCACTTACATGTATTGAAGCAATAGTTGTTGTTCTCTGAAGTTGTTATGTTATCATTGTCAAATTTTCTCATTTACTAATGGTATTTCAAATTCATAACTTCATTAAAGTGAAAATAAATGCTTTAACAATAAGGAAGGATTCATCGAAGAAATGAAATCAACTAGAGACTTTTGCTCCATTTTCTTAAATTAAGATTGAAATTTTCTCTTCTTCACTTATGTAACTTTTCAAGATTTAGTCTCAGATTTTAACAATAATTAGAGCTGTCCGAATAATAGCTGTCATGAAATGAAACTATTCTGAGAATTGAATTTATCTCAAATCAATCTTCTGGAATAGATTCCATAAAATTTGGAATTTTTCTTAAACTAAGTTTCAAATAGGTTACCGAGAAAAAGTTCTCATTCTTTTTTATCCTATTATGGAAGATAATATCATCATTTGAATAGTTTGAAATCAACCTCTAACAGATTAGGAAAAGGTTTGAAGATTTTATTGAAATTGATGCATTTGAGAAATGGATGAATATTTGAAATTTAGAAATTGAACTAACCAATGTCAGTGTCCTAAAAACAGTAACTGTATGCCATCGATCATCATCAAATCGACTTGACGGATAATCGCTAAAAATTCGTATTATCCGTTTTTCAGTACCGACAAATTTTGATGTTGCAACAACTGCAGCGTCGTCCAGAGCGATTTGAATGTAATTCTGCGATAAAACAAAAATTAAAGAATTGACATCGATCAAAAATAAATTAATAAAGAGATTTAAGCAAACGTTTTCTTACAGATACTTAATTTCAACGAAAATTTAGAAGGTAACATTATTACTTATTAAATTAGCATTTTTTCGACATTTCTATTATTAAAAATCTAAAGCGTTTAGAAATTTCGAAATATACCAGACGATCACCACCGATGTATAACAGAGCTCGTCCATGTGTCGTTTTAAAAGATAATGTAATATTTTCCGATCGAAAACGTATAATTGCTGCCGAATTATTGCTAACATCATAACCAATCAATTCTTGACCATTAAATGATAAGTTAGAGTCAGATCGAGCTGGAAAAAATCAAAAACTATCATTCAATGAACAGATCAACGAAAACAAAAGTAGTTGAAAAGAAAAAAAGACTCAAACAATCGAAATTGTTTCCTCCGTATTTATATTAGCAAGTATAATTTCAACAGTTGATAAACTCTGATGTGGAAAATGATCGTAAGATTGTTATGTTTTGAATGATTAGGCATTTATTATGCTTGAAATTGTACAGTAGATTTCGTCATTGTCAAATATCTCTGAGTTACAAAATTTCGGATTTAAATTTTAAATACCGTGTTCACAACGGCGTCCTTGGAAATCGGTAAATGAACAATCACAGTTCGCTCCTTCATTTGTGCTATAGCAAATACCACCATTTCGACAGTAATAATTCTCTTTACCAAGGTGAGTTGTTGGCTTACAGTAATCATCGTTCGATTCTCTCGTGCCGAAACTTTCGGTAAGTTGTGGTGATGTGACACCTAAAAACTGATGTGTGAGACTTTGATTTAGTTTGAAAAGAAATTGAAATTTTCATCAATAAGAATGGAAAATGATACAAGAAAAAAATGTGGAAATTAAATAAACGGCAAATAAAAGCTTGCAAATGCATAAGTAAACTAATAAATACAATGTAAACAATGGAGAAACAAACAGAAGATAGCAAATATGCCGTCAAATAAATAGAAGTTATTGAATAATTTTGGATAATAAACAAATCGAAAATTTAAAAAATCAACAAAATATATAAGAAATAAAAATAAATACATAAATTAAATAATATTAACCTTGTGGGTGCAACCTGTATAGCAAATTCTTTACTCCACCGGCAAACGGGATTGTATGTCGCTTCAACGGTGAACTCATTGTTCCAAGCAAATAGGTATCCTTAAAATGGATATTTCTTTTTTGAATTGTCACAGATTAGAATTGAATTAATAATTAATACAACTTGAATCTCTTTTATTATGATGAAAACAAATTCTTTTAGTTAGCAAAAAAAAGTTTTTTCCTGAAATTTTTGAAATATATATGAATTTAAAAATTCAGCAAATTACCTTCGGAACTCCACCAATAAACATGTCAGAGTTTGTTTTCAAATTACCGAAAACAAAACTATGTTGATTGAGGTTTTTGAAAATAACCGTGTCATCCAGCTGTAATTTCACATTCTCCCAGGCCTGAATAAATTCGAGAGTTATAATATGATAAATCATTTTTGATATTATGTGTCGCAAAGGATCAAAATAATCTTAGCATAAATGCCTTCAAATTATCAAAATTTGTATTGTAAAAATATTTCGCACATAAATCATCGCTGAAGATAAACAGAAATGAATGTTACGATATCTAATGTAATTCTCATCTTTATTTGCGATTACCAAGCTTTATCTTCAACAGTAAATACCGGGAATCTATGAATGCTTTCGTCTTATAACCCAGCTCATGGACAATGGTGGGAATGTGGTAAAGAAATGTCCACTACAAAAGGACTGCTATCGATTGGAGGAAAAGGAATTTTCGACTCAGAACTGATTTCGGCCAACGCGGCAAGCGATACTCCATCAGTTTTTATCCAACATATCTCAATCGTTAACCAATCTCCCAGAAAATATCCCAAATATACTCCGAACAAATATTACGACTGTCAATAATCAAGGAGAAAATTCGATATTTTATCTATTGTGCGATATTCTTATCAACCATTGTTAACCAATTCGACAAACTCTTCATCAAAGGTATTATTCTTCGAATAATTATTGTCGATAGTAGTTAATCAGGAGAAATAATTTTTTCACGATAGTATCTTTCTCAAATAACTTCGGATTATTTTCCAGAGACATTTCAGTAATAAAAACGAGTTTTCGATTACAATAACATACTTCTTAAATAAAGAATGTTTCAGTAAATCATCTGAATTTTTACGCATCTTTTCAGTAAATTATGCTTTGAATTTTAGAATTCTCGAGGAATTTCTAAACATTTATTATCAATCATAAACTTCAAGGATCAGTTCGAAATCAATGAAGTTTATGAAATAGAAAAATTAGACTACTGATCCCGAATTTGGCGTTACTCTCGAAATTCTTACTTGGACTATATTTTATATTACTAAATTACATCGCATTAACTTTATTACCTAAGATATCACTATAGGCCACTAGTTTATTGCTTAATTTTCAAACTAGAACTAGAACCAGTAAAATTATTTTTCTATTTAATTTTCATAATCGAAACGAATAATTTCTTGCTATCATATGAAAAATTACCTGAAATAAAGTCAACCGATGCCATCGATAATCGCTCACTTCTACGTCATTTAATCGGAGCGTGATAACTGGTCTTTCCGATGATAAGTAATTTAACTCATCGCCTAATCTGTAAAATTAATTAGACTTTATAAATTTTTTTTTTCTATAAAGAAAATATATGGGTAAGAATATACTAAATAGAAGCCGAAGAGAAAAAAAAAAACAAAAAACAAAAATCAATTCATAAATAATAAACGAGAAAAAAGTCAGCTGAAGGAAGTTACTTCAAAATTTAAAGTATAAGAAAGATCAAAGATTACGAACGAAAAGATGTGAAAGAATTTGAAAAATGTATACAAAGGATATCTATAAATATGCTTGATAATGATAAATTCAAAGAGGAAAGCTTTTTTGGCACAATTTAAGAAAATTTATGATAACTGAAATATGATGTTTTTTTTTTCTTGAAATATCCCATCAAATTATTAGGTAAATCTTCAGAAGATCTTGATACATGAAAACTTTTGGTATAGCTCTCATTTGCTTATTACATGGAAATATGCTTGTTTAAATCATATCACTAATAATATCATAGAGCAACGATTATACGTTATTTTCGCTATAATCCAGTCACTTAGCAATGAATTGATTTGTTAAGTTAAAATATTTGACCGAAACTTCATTTAATGAAATAATTAAAAATTGAAAAAGTGATTGATAAATGTTATCCTGAGATAAAACTCAGAAAGATGCTTCTATTGAAGAACATTACTTAACATTAATCATTTTGATTCTCCATTTTTCCATTCAATATTAGTCGAATTTCTGGCAAATATAACCAAAAATAAAATAAATATTCTTTGCAATTAATTATTCAAATTTTATCATACCTGAAATCCAACTGTAATTTCCTGTTAGCAATTGTAAGAGAATAAAAATTTCCTCGAACTCCACCATCATCGGTATAAAGCAACATCGCGTTACTTTGTTTCGTTCGAAAATCTAATGATAGTTGATTTTCAAATGTATGCATCCATTTGGGATATCTGTAATTTAGGATATTTGTAGTTTCTCAATCCTACCAAGAGGTTATATCTTGAAATTTAAGAGAATCGAGAATTTTAATCAAAGAAATCGTGTATTGGAAATTCATACTTTTCTTATGAATGCATAACTCACCTCGCATATGAACCAGGTACTCCAGAAAGCAGTATAGCATTTGATCCTTTCATTAGCAATATAATTAGTAAAAACAACAATTTCAATAAGTTGAAATTTTCACAACCGCATTGCGATAACGAAGATTTCAAATTGTTAGTATCAGCAGAAACATTGAATTCAGAATGTTTTCGGTGATAATTTACGATTAAATTAGTGGTGCAATGAACTGATACGATTTTCTGATTGCATTCCATAGATGGTACAGCAACTGTCATGGGGGATGACAAAAAAGATGTGAAAATGGATGATAATGATAGCTGAGGTGATAACGATGCAACTCTCATTATTGAAGATTTTGGCACAAACCATTTCGTTTGATGTCTCTTTGGTCTTTGTTGTTGTTTACAAGATGTGTTCAAAAGTAGCAAAGGACAGTTGTAACTTTTAGAAAACACTTGGGAATTTCTAAATAATCCAGTCAATTCCAAAATCGAATACAGATCTTCAGAATATAGGGCAGTATTTGAATAATCTATGAATAAATTTATTCTAAAAACGGAATCTAAAACATTACTTGATCCTGGTTCAGTTTCTTTTAACACTGATAATTTTCCTGAAATATAGTTTTGAGCAATTAAAATTGGCAATACGCTTGCAGAACAGTCAAATAATGAGCTGAATTTTGTGGCCAAAACAAAATGACCATGTTTATGCTTTGGCCATGAATGTTCCTTGTTATTTCCTTTACGCAAAAAACTGAATCTCAGAAGTTTTTCCGACTTTTCACTCCGAAATATCAATGTCTCCGTCTTTTTGGAACAGCATATTTCTTCCATGAAGCATAGATGAAAACACATGTCCGGACACGAGAAATTTAGAGAAATTGAAACTTTGTTATCACATAAGTGCACCACTTTAATGTTGGTGAATGTAATTGACAAGGACAGATTATATCGACTTCCATAGCAAATCCTGAATTCGCTTATAGGTGGAATTCTTCGATGGAAGTTTTCATTTTGTTTTAAATTGTTACATTGAGAAGTGTTCATATTTCCTGAGAAAAATCATTTCTTTTTCCAGTATGAAATCCGCTAATTCTTCAACTAATTTCTATTTTTGAGCATGAACAGAGATTAACGAACAAAATAAACATTTGAATTGACCAATCAGATAGATTGAGAATTAATCGACAATTCTCTCAAGGGCATTAAATCAGCATTTTCAGTGTAGTATCGTATCGAATCAACTCTGAATCAGAAACAAACCGAGAAGTGATCTGATCATTAGTCATGCATTTATCATCTTTTCGATCATTGTGCAATATATAACAATAACATGAAGAAGTGATAAGGCAATTTCGTTGTCGACTGATACTGAAAAATTTACATTTTCAACCATAAAACTTTTGGTGATAACAAAATCACTTGTCGATAATAGGAGAAATGAGCAAGAACTTCAGTCATTATAGCTAGTTATTTTATTTATTATATATTTTAGTTGTCAATTCAAGATTTTTTTAACCCCTATCGAACAATTAAGCATATATTTTTGTCCAAACTTCAAAATATAACATTCAAATAGAAGTAGTAATTTTATCTCCAACGAAACGTGAAAGAGATAGTGAAGGAATAAAGTTAGATAAGTTTGAAGTATAAATAAAGTCAGAATATAGCATAATGTCGATGAATTAATTGTAAAAGAAGAAGGGATGAAAGAATTATCATTCTTTCATTTTCAATTCTGATGAAAATGAATGGAACAAGAAGATAATAGACAATGATAAATGATAAATGAAAGAATACACCACCAAATCATCATTATGAAATAATCTTTGCTTCTGAAACAACAGTAATTTACCATTTGCAAACATTTTCATTGTTCAATTGAAGCAAAGACGGAATAAGTCAAAATTACTAAATAACTATGTATTGGACAAAATTCATCTAATTATATCAGTTATAAGTTCAGAAAATCTCGAGTGGATAAACTGATCAAAATGTCTTTTCATAAAAATGAAAAAAGAAAAAAACATTCAATCAAAATAGTAATATGCATAAAAATGAATTTATGTCTCATACAACAAAATAGAAAAATTTCTATCTGAAATCATTGCAAGTCTGCATTTCTGACCAATTTTGTTGCTATAAAATTGATTTAATACTGTCTTGAAATTCAAAAAGATATTCAAGTTATGACCTTTTCTATAACAAAATATTCCATATATATGCTCAAACAACTCTTATCCAACTATCGCAATTCGGAAGCCATTTTATAAATAGCTTTTTCTTCGATGAACTGAAGAAAAATAAAACGATTCAATTATCTCAGCCTGAAATACATCATCGTATGTGGCTATGTAAAAATTTTTCTGAAAACAGCAATAAAAAACTTGAAAGAAATAGGGAATTCGAATTTATAGAAGTGAGTAAACAATTGTGATCCTCGATTAGATAATTTTCAAAAATTGATGCAATCCAATCGCTCAACTAAAAAAACAAGCAAACAGAATGAATGCTATAGAATTAGCAAACTGAAATATATCGCAGTATTTCCAACTATTGACAAGTTTTATGCGAAATATGAAAAATTATACGACTGTTTAAAAAGAAAAAGTATTATGTTAATCAACAAAAAATATTGCTAATCTAACGATGAAGCTAGAATTCAATTTTTGTGCTAATTAATTCGCTGATTGCAGTTAATTAGACTATTGAAATTAGGCAGTCTCGCTTGGAAATAACATATCTCAATAAAAGCAATTTCTATCCATTCATGTCAAAATTTTTCTGAATTTTCTGACTTCCTGAAAATAGTCGTCATAAAGAAAATGACATATTCGAATTCACAGAGTGAACTCAGCGGAGGACACATAGATCTGCTATCAACGTCGTTATGTGACATTATTTTGAAAAATGACCCTTTCATTTGAATATTATCATTTCTGGAAGCATTCCTCGATGGACTTCCATTCTGCCAACTGACCACTTCAGCTTAAGTTCACTTTGATGCTTTCAATTACTATTTAGAGACTGGAAAATTAAAGATTTCAGGCTATTGGAATGGTGAATAAACAACATAAAAATGCCTCATTATAGATGAATTTGACATTACCAACTTCGATTATTAGCATTTAGCAAAAAAATTATTATTTATTAAGCTCAAAGGAGAAATTATGAATAAAATATAGCAGAATGTTGGTGTACGAAACTTTTTTTTTAGTTTTTTGGTCTATTTTGGTTTGATTTTGCAATTTTCATTTGTCTAAATTATCTTCCAAGCGGATTAATCGAATAGCATAGAATACTTCGTTAATCATTATTTAATTATTTAGTTAATAAATACAGGAGGAAATAAGTAAACAAATCGTAGATTACTGTGATGAGCGAATGGAAAAGTAAAGTATTGAGAGATGATATTAGCAATCGCTTGAATTTTGAAATTTTACCCAAATTTATCGTTCCATCATAAACGTTAACATTTCCAAAAAAGATTGTCTGCTCAGAAAGCATCTCATATGACATCTATTTTATTTCATTCTGGCATCTTCAAATGAATGTTTACATTCCACTTACTATTATAATAAAAGAAATGAAAAGATGAGTTTCTTAAATTCTCAAATCAAAAAATTTTCTCCAATTTGAAACTTTCATTACTTTTAAAAACAAGATTTTTGGAAGTTAAGATAATGGATAACATTATGGCGGACTCAAATTAGCTTGACTTTTGCATATCTAGATGGAATAATGATTAAAGAGATATGGCAAGAATTTTGTTGAATTTTTTACTTATCCCAAAATTATCAGAAATCATCTGGCTATCAGAAATGGCATCTACTTGCGAATCAAGAAAATATCGCCCACAGATATATCAAGTTCTTCCTAATCTGTTCTACAAATATTAGCATTTCTGCAAGTTTTTCATGCTTTATGCTCATTGATCGATATCGGTGATGGCATTATGCTTCTTCGCAAATTTTCCTAAAACGCTTTGTCATTTAAAAAAAAAAAAAAAATGTAGAAACATATATGAAGTCAACATGCAATAAAATTAGAAATGATAGTTTTATTGAATAAGAGGCGAAAGAATTTAAGCGAATGTATTTTTCTTGTATTTTAAAAAATTTCAGTTATCTTCAAATAAAATCGAGGTTTTGAAGACAGAATCATCTCATCTCAAAGTTTTTTTTACAAATATTATAAATTCTGGGGAAACATGTGAATGTGCATTTCAACTACATTTACATTTAATAATCCGATAACATAGTTAGAAATTTCAAATTCCCGAAATCATATAAAATTTTGATAAATGAAAAAACAAAAACAAAAAAAAAAAAAGTCGATTAATGGGAAAAAGAAACGACCAAAAAATACTACATAATATTGGCCTTAGCTTCCTGGTAAATTTTTTTGATAGATATACTCCAATATTTTTTAAATTCAATTATTTACTTTATTGGAACTATATAATAGCCTGATGAATAGGTTATAAGTATGACAAATTAGTTTGATAATAAGTTAATTAATTGTATGGTAAAATGTGGGACGATACAATTAAATAGAACAGAAACTAAAGATGATCAACAATTCTCGTTTCATTTAAGACATTTTCCAGCTATCATTTATCATTCTTATCTTCTAAGTTTTTATTTAAAAAAAAAAATTTAATGATAGAGAAAATTGGAATTTCGAAATTATTACACACCGATTTAGTATCGTTCGCTTGTCATTTCTGATCATATTCGAAGGAGTTTGAGAAATAAGAATACACAGCGTATTTAACGTAAGAAGCCGTAAATACTGATGTATCGCAGGAAGTAACAGCTTCATTAAAATTGAATATAATCAAATGCGCTAGGGAATATCGGGGGAGATATTCGGGAAGCAAAAATAGTGTCAAAATAAATTTTAAAACTATACTTTCTACTGATGAACTGATAAAACCAACAAATTTCAAAGTTACGTAGATATTTCTGTCTGTATCTTCAAAATTGTGATTTAGTATGTTTCGCTGCATCGATGAAACAAAAAGTCCACTGGGATTTCATCTTATAAACACATCTGCTTGGATTGTGACTCTGTTTGGATTGAACCCTTGGTTAGTTAGGCCTATCTAAACTTAAACGTTTGGCCTAGATGGCCTAGATGACGAAGAAGCCTATCTTCTGGGAAGAATATCGGATCAGGCATTTTGAAAATTGCTGAAGATACTACTACTGTGATATGTTATTGATGGTTTAATGTTCTCAAATAGATAAATAGATAATAAATGGTCATGGAAATTTAGCAAAATAATGAATGATTTATAGCATTTTGATAAAATATGAATCTTTTCTGACATATTATCATTTATATTCATATCGATCTTCGCAATTGCCAACAAATAGTCCAACTATTTTGAAATAAAAAAATAATGCTGCTATGACAATATTATTCATCATACAAATGACAATATAAATGAAGAAATTAAGAGAGCTGTTTATTAATCAAAGTTGCTAATTTATTATTATTTTGGTGATATTTATGTCCAGCACAAACTTCATATCTTTCAATCTCCTCCTCTGCTTAAACTAAATGTTGTTAAATTTACTTTTACTCTTGAATTACTCAATTTTATTTCTAGTTTCACGTTCTTCTTAATTATTAACAATTTTCAGTCTAATAAAAAATTCAATTTTTCAAAACTACTCAGTTTCTGATTTTTATTGTCAAGATTTTACTGGTTGAGTGAAATTTTGCCAAGTCAAAGAATGAAAATTTCGTCCTTTTCCTTTACATTCTTTCTAGATGTTAGAAGCATTGACTGGATTAGCATTGTGTTCGAGAAACAAACATCACTGAAATGATCCTTCAACTTAAAACTATTTACTATACTTATTACAGGTGTGAATTCATTGAGATAGTCAGATGTTTTGCGAGAAGAAATTACGAATTTGATTGAAATCTAACCATAAAGATAAAAAATATTGCGATTGAAAGAGTGATCGCATCATCGCAACTTTAAATATGAATTGAAATTAAAGTTAAAAAAATATTTTAAGAAAGGAAAAAAAAGATAACTTTTGCTTAAACAAATATTGCTATTGCTATTTTCAAATCTGCTTATTCATTTCAAAAAGTTATTATAAAAAATTCATAAAGTTTAGCATTAGCTGAACATTGCCAATTATATTTCGACGATTTGAATGTCTTTTTTTTTACTTTTCGCGTGACTTACCATGATTTCAGCATATCTGTAAAATTGCTTAACATAATACACAAAATCTCATCAAACTTTAAATATTTGTTAGCAAAAACATTCCAGACTATGAAGCAAAATGAATGAACGAAAGATTTTGATTTAAAATTTTAAGAATATTTGGAACAAAAAATAAAAATAAAATTATATAAAATGCACTTTCAACGTCTAGTGTAATTCAGAGAGAAATGTGAATTCGAAAAATAAATTACAATGTAAACATGTGGCAACGATAATATGAATTATGTTTATAAGAAATTTCCAGACCATTTTGTTGAATTATCTCGAAATTTTGAATTTTATGTTACTCTGATGAAAAATAGTTTAATATTTCAACTGGGATACTGTATAATACTTGTATTCTTAGAGCAACTATGATGTTGCAATTACAATACTTATAAATGAAATATTAATTAATGATATCATGATTGAAATTAATTTGCAAAAATTTTTGAAGAAATTGAAACATTGTTATAGATGGCCCAACTTAGTACAGTTTGTCGGTTACAGTAATTTGCAAATGATATAAATGGAAGAAAACATCGACAAATAAATATACTTTGAATAATAAAAGCCAAAAATAATGAATGAATTTAGTAGATGAAGAAATAGGATTTAATGAAAATGCACAGAGAGGATGATAATTTGTCAATGTTGAGATTGAAAATGTACAAGGAAATTTATACGGCCGTTTCATAATGATTGGCCATAAATGGTTTTTTGTCCAATGGCCTAATGTGGCTTTACGATTGGCTTGGACAATTTCATTATACTTAGCGCGTCATAGAAATATATTTTGGATGATATAAACTTTTTTATCTATTTGCAAAGACTGATTACATGATCAAAATTGTGTCTGCAAATGGGTTGACTAGGCTTTTAAGTCCATCACAATAGAGAATCTCCTTTGAAAAACTATTCAGAAAGAATCTCCAAGGTAATCTTTCAGATGATTTGTCGCATTGAATGCTACGACAGGTTATGGAAAAAATCTCTGCGATCTCGTAATAAAAATACACAAATAAATAATCGCTAATTTCATTTTCTGGAAAGACGAGAAATCGATTCCGCGGAAAGACGGGAACTGGAAAATATGCTTAATCAAGAAATTTTCCATTATTTTTGAATATCACTCATCCACATATCTGCAAAATATTTCAACACGGTACATTTAACAAATTACCTTTGATATCAAAGTTTTGCCTTATTTTTATCAGTAGAAAGTTCTAAGAAAATCCTGAAACCGTCCGATGGAATCCTTGAAAATCTTACTTTAAATCCATGAGAAATAATGATACTTTGAAATAGTAATTTAAATGTGAAGAATATGAAATGAACATTGAATCAAATGACTAAACATCAATTAGTTGAACATAATTCTCGCGATAATTATAATGCCAGTGCGTAAGGAAAGAAGTTGAATGGAAAGGATGACACAGTATCCAATTATTGTTTGAAAAAAAAAGAGAAATAGTCGATAAATACTAGCATGTAAATAATAATCAATCAACAAACAAACGATAATTAAATTCGTGCAAAAATGTTTGATTCTAAAGTGATCAAAAAAATTAATTCTGGAATCAGATATTTTGGAGTCAAGTGTCACATATCATCAATTCGTCCTTTTAGCTCTTTTGATAAGCAGCGATAAGAGAAATTTGAAAAATTAAAATCCCGTAAGTTCTAAATAATTTCATGACAATAACAGCCGAAATTTGAAATCATGTCACTTAGAGTTGAAATAAAAGTCGAAGAGATCATTCGATCACTTTATATCATTATTTATGCGAGTGCTTAAAAATCTTCATAAGCACATTTACTACAGAAAATGTCCTGGAAGGACGAAATTTCCTTTCGTTCAAATTAAATAAAATGATATGAAGGCAAAAATTTGTTCCTTTTTCTATTTTTTCCTTCTTTTAAAACGATTGCGAATAGCGCAAGAATATATTTTTATGTGACCTTTTTAGAAAGTTGACCTCGATTTTCCTCTAATTTTATCATCCCACTAATAAGAAATACAATAGCTGCTACCAGGCTAATAATCATAATCTAGTAATTAGCCAAATTTAGGGTTAGATTTGATAATAAGAAAAATTTTTATCTTTCTTTCTTATCATCTCCTGGCTGAATTGATGATATTTTCAATGAAATAGTGATAATTTTAGAATATCAGCCGACAAAAAAATTTCACATCACTTTCGATTCTTCGTTATATATACAAAAAAAAAAAAAACGAATCGATAATTCGATAATTGTTTCTCGAGATGATGTTAATTCTCGCATACTTTAATATAATAATGCTCATAGTTGAAATATTTTCTTCAATCCATTTGCAGTTAGCCTATGGCTGATAATGTTTTATCGTGAATCTTTAAAACTTATCATAAACCTCATATTTTTAACAAATTATACCAGATAGATAAAGAACAAATGATATCTATTTGCAAAAGCATTTAAGAAATCTGTAAAAGAATGTGCTTAACTAAATAAAATTAGAAAAGAAATGAGTAACGATATCACGTTTTCATTATTGTTTCTCAGTCAATCTCCTTGTAAGTCAAAGAAATAAAAAAATAAAGATTTGAAAAAGATCAAAACCATTTCGAAAAGATTCATAAAATTGCGCATGAAATGATAGATGGCAACAAAGACATTCGATGAAAAAGTGTTCATAATTATCTTTGCTGAAGTAAATTTTGAAAATAAAAATAAAGAAAGACATTAAAATTTCCTTATTGATATTGGAACGGATAAGAAAACGTATTTATTTATTCAAAACTTATACAAATTCAAATATATATTTTTCATTTCCTTATTTTCTTTCCGCTCATTTTCTTCCTTCCTTCAACGCCTTTTTTAATGCTTTTCAAAACTAAAATCATAAACATATTTCGGACAATAAAAATTCTTATGTTTGAATAAATAAAACAAAAGCTTTGGAAGATTTGCATACTGTACTTACTTTCTTATCAGTTCCATAATAAAAATACAAAATCATTATGCTTTGATGAAATCTATCAATCAAATCACTCCAGATACTCATCCATAAATTAAGCAATGAATAAAGTTGATCTAATTCGGACAATTAGAATAGTTGGCATATATGATTAACTATTTTCAAATAAGCGCTTCAATTCAGATGCAATCAATTATTAGATAATTATATTCGTTGGAATCTGAAAATAATTTGAGTTCCACGAAACAAGCATTTGATACAAAATGTTGCATTTTTTGGGAATGTTCCATTATGAAATTATTATTTATCAATAATATGCTTTCTTGCACTTATCAGACGTGACTGACTTTACGTGGTTAATCATCTCGCTCTTTCCGGTTTATTCCGGTAACAAATTCTAGTACTCAAGATGAACAATCAAATATGTGAATTGAATTGAAAATCCGAATTTCTAAAAGTTTGCAAAAATTGAAACTAATTACCAAAAACAAAAGAAAATAACGTGAAATACTTTTGTGAAAGATGCGCGCATTTCTGTCCTGGAAGACTAAACTTGGCAGGTTGCTTTCTTCTTCTCTCTTTATCTCCCCTTTTCTTTTCCTCTCTCCCTCCCTCTCTCTCTTTCTTTCTCTTTTCAATTCTCGAGATGTAAATTTTATGCATCAGTGATGTATGATAATTTAATAGAGGAAGGGAAGAGAAATACCCATTCTGAGCAGAAGTTCGTTTCAAGCTGTCCTCTTCATCTGTTACATCCAACTTAACTTCGATAGAGAACTTCTTTCCCGGAATATCCCAAAAAGTTGAGTGACGAAGAATTTAGCGGACTGTGGTTTGACTAATGAGGTTCACTGACTGTGAATAGCTAGGCTGTTGATGATGAAGGGATGATGAAGACGACACTAATGAAGCCTAGGCTTAGGCTCAGATACGTACTATTCAGACTTCTCTCAAATGTAATCGCTCTTTTCAAGGCATGATTATATGCGTGTATATTGAGAGAAAAAGGTCCAAGAACTGAATGATTGCCAATGTTATATTTAATACCGGAAAAAGCCCATTAAATTATCGGTTATAAATCCGCTTTTTTTATAATAAACATTTGGTTATTTAATCAACAATGAATAAAAATTCGTTGGATTATATTTAAATTATCTGATGGGACAAAACTTGCACTATCATTCTTAATAAATAAAACATTTAATTCAAATAAGTCACTATTTTTGCAATTACTTTTTTGTTTTTTTTGTTTTTTGTTTTTTTTTTTTATTAACTTTTAAGTTTTTCTTAACATCAGTTAATTTTTCTGCACCTCTTTCTTCCAATCATATATTTTTGGAAATTGAGCAGAAAACATTATTTTAATTCTTAGTTCAATTAATTAGATATTTATGTTAATTTCGGGGATAGTTTATTTGCATAAATTTATCAATTTATTTATGTGAGTTCATACATTCCTCATTAATCATTTTATTATCACTAACCTTTCTCTTATTAAAAGTGAAGAAATTTTTTTGGTGATTTCTCTCCCCAGCCAGACAATCATACCCATCATTTATTCTACAACTTTCTCTTCTACTAAGTTATTTTGAGAAAGAATAATTATTCCATACTAGCTGGACCGGCCACGCGAAATGTGGTCCGTCCAGCTAGTCTAAATAAATAAAAATGTAAATGTTCGTTGTTCAAAATCTTAAATCTCCGGAAGTTCTCAAACAGCACGAGATGTGCCGAGTCGTCGAATGCAGTAGCTCGAACATTTTAAACTTTAGCTCTAACACGTTGTCATCCTTCATCGTTCGATGTGACATAAATCTGGCCTGGTTGGGACAGTTAGACTTGAACCGCTTCTAATCGGGTACAACGTTATTTCAAATTTTCAAAGCAATCGGTGACGTACTTGCAACGTTGTGTCGAAAGTAACAACATGCCATTTTGCAGAAAGTAAGCGTGGTCAATAAATTCAGTCCGTTCCTTTTAGCTGTCGCACCTTATGATAAATAAAAAAAAGAAAGTATTACATAGAAACACGCGCTTATCTGAATGCAACTGTTATTTAGAATTTTCAAATGAATCGGTGAAGAAATTGAAATTTCGTGTGGAAATGAACAACGAGTACTTCAGTTTTTATTTATATAGATTTCTTATCATTTCTTTAAAAGATTAACATTCCAAAGAGCTATTATTAAAGTTATTAAATTCGATATGTTTTCCAGACTATTTCGAGTCGACCGAAAGTATTTGCATTTTGTATTCTTCATCAATACTCAATAACTACTCATAAATATAATTATGCGTTCTTATTGAAAAGGCAGCACATTAATGAAATTATCAAATGAGTGTTATATTAAAGTTGTAATCGATGTTTCTGCTGACTTAAATGAAATTTCCCACTAATGGATGAATATTTTCTCTTTTTTTTTTTTTTTAATACGTTCTTTTTCATCTGTTGAAAAGAAAATTTCAATTTCATAAGCTGTAAACTACAGAGTATTGAAACGTAAGGTGAGGAAACTTTACATTTCAGATTCTATCGTTCTATTTAGATTCTAATCGACATCACTGATGGATGAATAATTTAGCTGTAGCATCCTAATTCTCCTCTAGAACATATTTCTAGACAATGTCAAGAACCTTGAGAGGGATTATTTTGCATAAAATAATAAGAAAAACATAGCATGAAGCAGCTTAAGGACCTGGAAATTTAATTTGATCATTTCTCATTAATTCTTTTGATACAAAATGCTAATTTTGATTAGCAACAATAATGATCTCTTTTTGAATTTCTAATATTTTGTTTATTTTTATCTTTAATTTTGTATACATCCAGTAATATGCACTTTTATTTACTGAAAAATTACGAATAGGATTAATTAGCACTATACTAAGTATTAATGGAATATCGTTTTTTAACAGAAAATTAAATTTTTTTAAAAATTTTAAAATACAATTGACTTGAAAATGAATAATATGGATAACTCTGCTTTAATAAATTCAATTTTTCAGTGAATATGGTAAAGTTTTTATTTCACTTTTTGGTTGTTGACCGGAAAAAAAGAATCTTATATTGAAGAAATTGCAAATAAAATGATAATAATTGAAAAATAAGAAAACTCTAAAGTAAGGTAAATGCGTTGGTCATGTAGTACTAAAATTTTTGTTTTAACTAAACTAGTGTTAAATTCTTGAGAAAGATTTCAAATAGAACCAATTCTAAAATTTAATTATCAGTCTTGTCAGCTTTTTATCAATTAATTATCAATCGCTATGTGAGCTGGCTAAACTAATATTTAAAAAAAAAAAAAAAGAGATTAGAATTACAAAAATATCTGACCATATACTTGAAAATGCACAAATAAATTTTTATAAAAACAATCCAACTAAATTTTATATTTCTCTTTGCAGATGATAACAATTAAATGATTGATGACTACTTTTAAATGCATACAAAACAGAAGGCTTGAAAAATAATCATATTTTCTAATGAAAAGGATAATTAAATTTCCATCATTTTCGTTGATCGGTTTGTTCCTCATCGACTTTACTCAAAACATGAACATCTTTTTTCAGCATATTTTCCAAGCATTTTTTTCTTTTTTTTTTTTTTTTGCTACTTTCTGTTCCTCAATCTGAGATAATTTTTGAAGTCTCACAGGTTTTAAGTTCTATATGCCAATTAATACAAAAGAATTCTCATGCGAAAATATTTTCTTTTCAAAATTCTTCATTTCTTCGCAAAAATTTGTTCATTTCCCAAAGTTTTGAAACATTAATTCGATATATTCAATAGTGATTAATCCATCAGGAACTAATTAGATTAAAATGTTGATAGAATGTTCGGCATGACAACATTTTGTCTGAGAAAATGCTGTGCATTGACCTATGATTAATCTATAATTTGTACCGTAACCAAGTGATTTCGCTTAATTTTCAATTAAAAGTAAACCAATAAAGGCGATGATGGAGAAAAAAATCATCATTATCAATAATTAAATTAGTTTCAAGATTCAGGATTGACAGTTCGATTCTCAATAGGAACCTTCTAATAATGAATCTCATATGTAGTTGTCAAATGTTTCTAACTGAACTTCTCCTTTTAAAATAAACTTAAAATGTAAATAAAAATGAAGTTAAAGAAAAGTTATCGATTTTTTTCAAACCCTGAGTTAGATCGATGGTACTTCAATTCTTGAGCCAGAAAATGGATTGCAAATAATTAAATTATATGCATTACTCAGTATAGGATATTGCAAAAGGAATGAACGCTACAAGTAATGAAAATAATACATTTGAACGTTTTGTTATTTAAATGAATTCAGCATCCATCATAAGTTTAGCTAATCGATTGAAGTCAATCAAAAAATTGAGCTGATCATATTTGAAATATGAAATGAATCTAAACATGAGATTACAAAAAGCAGCACTTTCAAACGAAACAAAATATTTTTTCATTTCTAAGAACAATTTTCAGTTATTAACTCTAGAAATTTCGTCTAAATTTAATGAAATTTTGATTTATTGACAGACTAGAATTTGCTTGCTTACAAGAAATCTTATGAATAAACAATAAAGATAGATTAATTAAACTTGTGTTGTTGGATCCAGAACTTTTTAACGACTGATATTGGACAAGAAAATTAGTTACTGATGAGAATGGTCCAGAAAAGTGAATAAGATGTGTTACGAAAAGAATGAAATTTCTCTATTCGTTATCTATGAAATTTAATTGGACTTATGCGAAGTTCGTTAACCAAGCCACTTCAATCAAACTTCTATTGTTGACATATCCAATGATTAAAGTAACAAACTTAACTCTGTTCACATTTCATCATATTCAATACTATCCATTTTCTTTACATTCGTTGGGGAAATTTTGCTAAATGCATGGATATTATAAAAACGAAATTTCGGAATAAAATTACTTGAAAAAGAAATTTCCAAAATTGGTGAAATAATATTTTGTGCTTTAAAATAACAAAGTTGCTCGATCATGAAGAAAGTTCTATTTTTGTCGTCATATTCCAAAATATTTGATATGAAGTTATGTTAATAGAAGCATTAAGAATTTTAGACATTTTTCATCTCACAAAGTAATATTTTTAGTTGTAATAAATTTATTCGCACTTGTAATGATGCCAAACACCTTTATTGAAAATTGAATCTACTGAGAAATGAAAATTGCAAATATTTTAAAAGTGAACTTTTATTAGATTTTGCAAAGCAACCATTTTAAAAGATGAAGTTATATTGAGAAATGAACTTTTATGTATCGTTTAACAAAAAATTTTTAATGTCAGTCGTTCAAGCTGAGATTTAAGTAGAAAATTTTGATATTATTGTTACAACTTCTTTTGATTAATTAGCAATTTTATCTATAAAACATGCATTTTCAAGACAATTATTATTTCAAAAACTGGAAGAAGGCAAAATTTTGCAAAAAATTAGCAGAAGTTAACAAAATCGACATTCCTAATATTTACAAATGACGAGAGGAAGTTGAATCTCTTTTAGACTGCTAATCATAAAAGTAATTAAGAGCTCGTTTTCAAAATTAAATATTCATTCTGCAGTAAATTTGGACTGAAGCAAAAATTCAAAAAAGATGCTCAATTGCGGAAATCAATGTTTCTTGCTTCTTTCAAAAATGAAATCTGATGAATAGAATGGATTTCAAATAAAAGAAATGTTATAAAATTAAAAAGAAAAATTTCTTTCTCAATTTTCGTGGTATCGCCGAGATGGTTCCTATCAAAATTGTGTTCTTTCAACGATATCGAGAAATCGGTCGATTGATTGATGCATCTGAATGAATGAATTAATGCTTGCTGTCGTATGTCGTAGAATATCGCAAAATTGGGACATCATAAGCCTATTCATCTTAATCTCCTGTCATTTCATTGCTTTTGTTAAAAGATGCGTTTATCTTTTGCGTAAATTTTTATATATTTCGAATGCAAATATGTTAACTTCTGAATACATTAAATTTAAATATTATTGTATTTGTATATAGTAGTATATGATTCTTTCATTTTTCTCAACAATAACTTTGTTTTTATCGATCCATTTAACAATAACTTTGTTTTTATCGATCCATTTAACAATAACTTTGTTTTTATCGATCCATTTTTTTTTTTTTTATAAATATCGGTTTTTTTAACATGGATTTATCACTTAAATCTCCAATCAACTATTAATTTTCGTAAGATTGAAATCTTCATTTATATCTCCAGTTTTTTGAAGTTCTATCAGTTCTTAATTTTTCGCCGCAAGACTGAGATCTCTAATCTAGCTTTGATTTTCTTAAGACTAAAATTTTTGAACTAGCTTTCGTATTTTTTAAAATTTTTTGAAATTGGTTTTTTTTTTTTTTATTCCAAAGTTTTGATATTTGCTAGCTTCATCGAATAGAAAGCTTCGACCATATTTATTTTTCAATTGAAGCATTTTATGAAATTGAAATCTATTGGAATTCTTCTGTAAAAATTTGAATTTCCTTCATACATTGTAATATTGATGCAAAAAGGAATTCGCACAGAATTCTCGAACCTTTTATAGAATTTATTCATTTATTTTTTTTTGATTTCATTTTTCCTTTTGTGAAAATTTTGAGGGCAATCATAATTATCTATGCGATTCACTTCAACCGAGATTTCAAATGATTTTGAAAGGTGTGAATTTTTATTTTTGAAGAATTTCTCTTTTTTTTTTTGATTTTATAATTTCCAGAAATAGCAATTTAGGTTATCGATGTGCGTTTGTTGTTTGTTAGAATATTATGATTAATGCTACTTAAACGCATTGATAATCTTAACCTTCTGATATTATTTTTTTTTTTTTTTTTTGCAGTATGTATTTTAGCGAGAAAGGTTTCTTATTTTTTGCATTTCAAATAACAAATACTTTAAGTAAACGAAAATTAAAGATGAAATCAACAATCCAATCAATTGTATTTGTTCAGCAATTCATAAATGAGTTGTGTAAAATTTGAAATGATGCAGGTTTATTGATTTTATGTCGCAAATTAAAATATTTTATTTTTCTTTGAAGTAGGATATTTCACATAACATGCGTTTATCTGTTATAATCTTTTAGATCCGTTCGCAAGATATTTTGCTTTTTCCCTTTTTTTTTTTTATAAAAGTAAATAGTTCGAACCATCTTTTTACATAGTTTACAAACTGTCCACTCATATAGTTCTATCGAATTTTTGAAAGAGCTATTTCAAATCTTATTATATTTGTCTTTGCCTTCACTTTCTCTTTTGGAATGAAAATAAAATAATATTTCATTTAAAATGTCAATATTTGATTTAAACTTTCTTGTGAAAATTATGCCTTTTTCGACTGAGTGAATAGAAAAGAATCGTCTTGACTTTTTTAAAACTTTTGAATAGTTCTTCATTTGCCCTTAAAACTTCAAGCATTTCTTTTCTAAAATAAACTTTCCAACATTTTTTCTTACTTCCCCAAACTGATTTAAAAAGCTTACGCAACTTTTAAGACAATATCTTCAAGCATATGCAAAAATTGAATTTCATATTCATTTCTAAAAACAATAAACGTTTAAATTTTTCTCTAAAAAAGTATATTTCTTTCAGAATTTAGCAAATTTAAAAAGAGAACTATGTTTTCAGAAGATTGCTTCGTACATTTCACTTTTCTTCATTTCATGTTTTATTTATTTCACTTATTTATTTATTTATTTTTTCAAATCTCTCTCTGTTTTCATTTTTGCGAGATAATCGATTCATACAATCCGAAACATTCGTCATTCTTCAGTTTGTCTTTCTTGAAAATCTCCTTAAAAATTTCCATTGTAAACAAAAAATAAATTCTATAAATCATGGTGTCATCTGGTCGCCAAACGGTTCAATTAAAATCAAAATTGAGAGCAGGCGTTATTTTCCACATTTAAATATTTGAGAAAACTAGCATGATTTATCAAATTTTAGAATAGTTTTTCAGTTCAACGAGCTTATCACTTTGATTTTATTAATCAGTGCCTTTTCTTTTTCCATCCATATAAATTCCTCATTTTCTAATAAAAATCAAAGTGTTAAGTTCCAATTTTATCAATTCTTGTGCACCCTTTAAATTATTTCCTGGGGTCATAAATTGCACTGTAAATGCTTTATGCTAATTTATTCCAAAAGCAGTGCATCTGGTGAAAATTCATCTTCGCTTTTGATAGAAGAGAGAAAAAAAAGGTCAAATTTCAATTTACAGCTGTTGATTTTATTTACATAACTATTTCATTTAGTGTGCGTGCCGATGTTAATTCTTTTTAGTTTAAGTTTTTTCATGGCATTTAAAAAGTAAAATCTTATTTACTTCACTATTAGCAAATTTCGATTTTTCGATTCAATTTGAACTATTCTAAAGCTAAGATTCTGAATCAATAAGTGGTTTTTCTCATTCTTCTTCTTCGTGACATGGAATTTGCAAACTTCTTGTCTGAAGTTTGCAAATTAACTTTTTATTTGAAGATAGTTTGAGAACTGGTAAATTTTTTATTTTGAAGTTATCGATTTATTTTCATCGCTAAAGTAAACTTTTTTTCTTCCAAATCATTATTCCGAAGCAAAAACTGGAATGAATGATAACTCAAATTTCTCTTTGACAAAATTTAACATTCTTGCTTGCATTGCTAGGTAAATAAATGAAGCTGAAGTATGATGATGACGAAGCCTTTTCAATGATTTTAAATAATTTCAAACTAGACAGGCTTTTGTTTTTTTTTTTTTTGCAATTGTACTTTACTTTCTTTTTCCTGATAATCATCGTGAACATTAATCATTTCATTTATGACTTCATTTCTAGTTTTAAATGCATCTAAGGATAGCAATGTCGCGCATTATCACTTTCAATACACTTTCATTTCGCATAAATGCAAGTTTATTTCTTGTCTTCAGTAATGTTGCAAATATTTTTGTTAAGCAAAAGGATATTATAATTAGATGTAACTTAAATCGGTGGAAGTTGGATGAGTTAGAATTAAATACAATTCAAGTTCATAAAGAATGAACTAAGCGATTGTCGAGAAACTCTTTGATAATAAAAGCGGTTTTTCTAACAATTATTTTCTTCAATTTTCTGATTTCTTTCATTTTTAACTTCCAAACCAATTTCCCTTGCTTTCTTGAAGGAAATGTAATCTTTTGTGCTCTTTAGGTTATGTCTTAAAAATACTTTTGTGGTATATTGAAGAAGTTCTCAACACTTTTCACATTTAGCTAGTTGTTGACTTAATTATTGACGTTAGTCCAGAATTACCGTACGGAGTTGTTAACAAACAAGAAATAAATTTCCGTAAGATCAATTCAAATAAAAATGTATGTATTACTCAATTAGTGTATTTCCTGGATTTCGAATATTACAACAAACACAGATTTCAGACTGTTCATTTAATATCATCGACACTTACACATCATTGAAAAATAAAGTAAATAGTATGAGCATGAAATAGAAGGCTGATATGTACTAAAGAAAAGTTCATAGGTTAAGTAAACAGGTTTGAGATGATTACTTCTTACCATTTATCTTGATGACAATGTGCAAAATATATTGCCCAAAAAGTGAATCAAATTTCCAAATAGATGGCCCATTTTTTCATTTTCCATAATTTGTCACCATACTTTATTTTTGAAACAATGATTGATTCAGTAATCCAAAAGATACATAAAACTTTCTATCAACGAATACATTACTTGTAATCAATTCAAATCAAATAGATTATTCGGAGTTTTTGTATGTATCTGTCGTTTTATCAATGTCGAATTGGTTAACAATGGTTGATAAGAATATCGCTCAATCGATAGAATATCGAATTTTCTCCTTGATTACTGATAGTTGTAATATTTGCTCGGAGAATATTTGGGATATTTTCTGGGAGATTGGTTAACGATTGAGATATGCTGGATAAAAACTGATGGAGTATCGCTTGCCGCGTTGGCCGAAATCAGTTCTGAGTCGAAAATTCCCGGTATTTACTGTTGAAGATAAAGCTTGGTTAATCGCAAATAAAGATGGGAATTACATTAGATATCGTAACATTCATTTCTGTTTATCTTCGGCGATTATTCGTGTGAGAAATATTTTTACAAAACCTATTTTGATTGTTTGAATATGTCTATGCTGAAATTATTTCGGTCTTTTTAAATAACATCTGATTTTAATCACTATGAGCTTATGTATTATATTTTTATATTCTGTATTTGTTTGAATATATATTTATTTGCAGGGGTGTAGGCATTGCATATAGGCAATGAATAATTTCGATGAATTTTGGAATAAATTTCGCGAGCAGACTTGGAAAGGTCGAGAAATATCTTAAATGCTCTGTTAGCTTTATGCAACTTAGTCAATGAATGTTATTATCGAGTAATGCAGTTCATTTATTTATAATAAAGAATTAAACTATCTACGGAAAAAGATTTAGGAATTTTCTTCTTGTTTACTAACTACAATCAAAATCAGTGCATAACCTGACTTGAAGTTTAGTTTAAAAATCAATCGTTCTGGATTGTTTTCAATTCATTCACTATGCAATTGATCAAAAAATGATATAATATAAAATTATTATATTGGTATTATTTAATATGATAGTTTTCATAATACGAAATTAAAATATTGAATAATTTTATATTTTCTTGAATTACATAATATTCTACATCGCTTTCATTGATTCAATATTTACAGAATGTTTGTTAATGACGGAAGGAGTAAAAATGATATGAAATTATTTCTGTGGGAATTTTTATTCAATTATTGATTAGAAATTGAATCATAATGAGAGAGAAAAGATCATGGATGGACCAATAAATACAAGAGTGATTGTACTGTCCTTTCTCTCCCACAAACATTCGTCATAAATTTATTTCTGATGGAATTGACTGGTCATAGGTTAGTGTTCAAATTTAATTAATAGTTCATTTGTGATTCCTTATTTATCGGGAATATAAATTGATCTTCCGAAATGGGCGAAATATCCTCTTCTCATTCAATATGGTTTTCACCAGGTATGAAGGTATTTCGAAATTTGAAATGTTTAAAATTTCGAAGATGAAATATTTTGGTTTTCATTAATAATCGAAATTCAAAATGCTATCAACATTGGACTTCACCTTGCTTTGTTGAGATAATAATGTGAAGGATTAAAATACTTCTAAGAATCTAATTTTCATTGTCTTGTCGCACAATGATATTCGAACTTACTTTTTGTAAAAAAATAAAACTTAAAAATCGATAAATTCACTACAATGATAACGTTTGAGACTGGAATTGATCGTAAACGAAATCACTCATTTTTAATTAACTATTGCTTTGTTCTTTGTTTAGCGACTTTTGCGGTAATTTGAAAGATTTTTTTTTTCTCTCTCTCTCTCTTTAAAAACTTTTAGAATTTAGAATTTCACTATTTTCGTTTATTTACTTTGTTCCGTGGATTTTACCATACTGATTTTTTGACTGTTTTTTTTTTTTTTGTTGTTTTCGTGTTTTTTTAAGTGGTGACAGAAATTATTATTTTTCATTTTCAATTTATGACATCAAGAACGTCGACGAATTCTCATTTTTCAACAGACAGAATTAAATTTTAAAATTCAGTTTCTTTCGAATAATTGTCCACAATTGTTTGCTGAATGACCTCTATCGTTTGTATATCTTTCATACTGTTAAGATTATTTAGTGCTTGTAAAATTATTTCGTGTGTAATTCCGTTTCCAGGCGGAATTGACAATTCATCATCTTTTCAGAAAAAAATTAAAGGATAGCTTGAAATTCAGACAAATTTTCCAAAAATTTACTTTCAAATCTATCGACATTTATTTAATTTTTGCATATTCATTCATGTTCTTGGAAAAAGTGCTCTTTGAGAAGTTATTTCATTTCCGGAAGTTAGTATTGGCAATTGAACAATCGTTTCCAAGGCAACTAACTGATTCATTTTTTGCTAGGTCATCATGACACATTACCATTGGTAATTGTCAAGAAATGAATCATCCTGCTAATCAATTTGATTTATCAAATCAAATTTCACCATTTCATTTTTTTTAATCTATAGTTAATTCCCTTCTAAACATAGTTACTATTTTGTGATTGATTCTGGAAATTATGCTACTAATTCATACTCATCTTCCAATTGATTTCATTGTGTCGGGCAAGAACTAATTATTTTACTAAAATTGAATACAGTAAATATATATTGTAAGACTAGCTGAAAATTTAAGTCTCAAATTTTGTATTTTCCTGAATTTTGATTAAAAATTTTGATTTGAGAATACTTCTATATGATTTATTAAAATTAAAATATTTTTTTTCATTCTTTCCGAAAAACTTATCGTATATTATCCTTACCGTGACTTGCTATTACAGCTGTTTCTCTCTAATATCAAAATGTTTCCGCAATTACTTTAATCGACATTTCCGAGATAAATTGAAAAATTTGATCAATAAATTCATCGATTTTACATTAAAATAAAACTTAGAAAATATGCCTTTTTTTTTTTTTTTTAATGTGACATTAAACTTCATCCTTACTCATCAAATTATGCCTCATTACTTTAATTAGTCATCCAGTACTTCTATTTATTGTTTCATTTTTGTGATTAGCTCGTTAGAGCTATTTTAAAACAACATAATTGATATTAGTAGTCTATTTTATGATATGAATGATAAAGTATTTCTGTTATGTTTTTCATCAAAATACAAAAAATGAAACGGATAATAAACCAAATAAAAAAATTAGTCAAATTAACAATTTGATGAAATTGCGACAATATTCTGCGACCAGCAAAAACTTTGTTTTTTTTCTTGATTAAATTGAGGAAAGTCAGAGTTTATTCTTTACACAAACGATTAAAATAACAAAAATAAGGCAATTTTTGTAACATTAAAAATCAGTAAAATTAACGTAAAATTGCTTCAAACTAAAAAGTCAAAAGAACCAAACTTTAATAGAAGTTGCAAGATAAAATGAGATTTACGTAGGCTTTTCGTACACTTAATTCTTTAGCTTTCGTACTCTAATTCTTTTAATTTCAATATTTGCAACAATCAAATGATTTCAAAAAAAACTTTTTTTCTGAAAAACAGTATTTCTTTGGTAAAGACAATAAAAGTTGTTTTCCTTGGCAAATTCCAGCTCAATTTTCAAATTTCTCTTTTTTTTTCTTTCCATTTATCTTTGTCCTTGAGGAGATCCTCTGTCCACTACCCATCAATTTCAATTCAACCATCTCATAGGACAAGTTTTTGCGGTCTATTTACTATCCATTTGTGGATGACAGTACTAAGAGCCTGATGATCTTTGATCGCTTCCTAGTATCAATCGTGTCAGCCATGTCGGTACAAACAATGAAGACAAACAGTGCATTCTCTACGAACCTCATTTTTCGTTATATGTAAATTTGTTAGATTGTTACAGTTTATTCACGGTCGATTGACCTGGTTATAGTTTGTCCACAATCGATTGAACTGTCGAAATTTGTCCATAATCAGCTGACCTGTCATAGTCTGTCCACAACTGATTGACCTGTCACAGTCTGTCCACAACTGATTGACCTGTCACAATCTGTCCACAACTGATGACCTGTCACAGTCTGTTCACAATCGGTTGATCAGTTAAGATCGATTAGTCTTTCCTTTTTTTTTTTTTCTTTCTTACCTTTTCTAATTCTACAAAAGATGAATAAATATTATAATAGAATGATTATTTTCTTAACATTCAAGTTATTAGCATTGTTTTTACAAGCAGCTGATAGAGTTTAATTTTTGACAGTTTCTAGTAATTGACCTTTCAACTATCGTTCCCTTTCATTTTTTATTTATAGAAACTTCTATTCTGAATTTTTTTATATTGCTTGATATCAAATGGAAGATTCAGTACTTCGAATCGTATTGTTTACTTTCCTCAGTGTTATTTTATTGGAGATGTCAACTTTCATGACTAATTCACTTCTACAAAGGGAATCTTGAATTTAGTTCCTCTTCTAGGATTCTGGAACTTGATCAATCTAATTAATTAAGTGTGAATTTTAATTTAGTCTTATACTAACACTTTTTTTTTCTTGCAATTTAAATCTATTATGCAAGTTTTTACATTGTTTCCATGTTATATTACTACTTTTTCATTACTGTTTTATTAATGCATGTGATATGTAAACTCATAAGATGATAATATGTGATTATATCAGTTTCTTCGCGATTGATCGCTTCTTGTACATTCCATCTGTTTCCTCTGTATTTTGTTTAGTTATAGATTTGAAATTATTTCGGACAGAAGGTATTAATTGATTATATCTGCTTTTCATAATTCATCATTCGGCTGGTGATGAACGGTTTTACAACTCTTGGCCGAGGAAAGCTATTTCCGGTTGAAAATTATAAAATAGGTGCGTTTCTTCGTTTCGTTTTTTTCTTTTTTTTTTTCAAAATTTTAACAACTAAAATTTCATTTATTCCAAGAACAAAACATGTAATTTTTATAGAATTCTTCAAAATTTGAATTATTATTTCAATTCTTAGAATGTTGAAAGAATTTAATCGTCGATAAATTTGAAAGACTATGCACTGGTTTCATCCTTTTACTTTTATTTATATTTCATAGGTACACATATATGGTTAAAGGATCCCGAAAAAGTATGGATAGGTGGCGAGTTATTGGATGATTTCAAATTTACCTCACAAACTAGGATACGACTGGAAGATGGACAAGTAATTTACATGTGTACTTTTTGTTTACTTCATGATTGCGTAATAATTTCTTTGCATTAATAAGCAACTTATTCATTTCTTATAAATTCAGCATAGTTAAGCAACTTTTAGGTTACAGAACTTAAATTTGAAGAGTCTGAAGAACTTCCATTCTTACGAAATCCAGATGTCTTGCTTGGTTGCGATGATTTGACAACATTAAGTTACCTGCATGAACCTGCCGTTCTCAATCATCTCAGTTTTCGATTCGTTAAACGTGAAGCAATCTATACTTATTGCGGTATTGTTTTAGTTGCTATTAATCCATATGCGAATTGCTCTCAACTCTACGGCGATGATGTCATACAGGTACTTAATTTTTATTCAATATATGTATATATATATATATATATATATATATATATATATAGAAATTTAAAATTAAAAATAACAGAAATTTCTTATGAAATAGATTAATTATATTTTCAAGATATTTTTCTAAATTGATTATCAGATAAGTCATTCTTTTATATTTCTTAAGTCAATCATTAAAGTTCTAAATACAGGTTTATCGTGGTGTTGGCAAACAAATACGAGAACTTGACCCTCATATTTATGCCGTTGCGGAAGAAGCATTTTTCGATCTATCGAAATTTGGCAAAGATCAGTCTATCATCGTTAGCGGTGAATCTGGTGCTGGCAAAACAGTTTCTGCCAAGTTTGTTATGAGGTAAAAAATATTATTATCCAAAATGCATTCATGAAACTGCAAAAATATATGCGTGAATTTGTTATAAAATCTAGATATCTGGCATCAGTAACTTGTTCGTCGTCAAGCAAATCATACAGTAACAGACCGATAGCAGGCATTGAGGATCGCGTTCTCGCGTCAAATCCAATCATGGAAACAATCGGAAATGCGAAAACAATCCGAAACGACAATTCCTCTCGTTTTGGAAAATATATACAAATTGACTTCAGTGATCGTTTCGGTATTGTTGGTGCGGAGATGAGGACTTATTTATTGGAGAAAAGTCGTGTTGTACTTCAGGTCAGTAAATAAAGTTTGAAAATTAATATAGAACTTGATTCAAACTTAGCAGTTGTCAGAGCAGTACTACAGTTCGATTATTAGGCTATCGATGTTTCGTGATCACCGCTATAATCTCAACTGTCATCATTTTCGATTTTGATTTTTTTAAAAATAATTTTAGGCGGAAAACGAACGCAACTACCACATTTTTTATCAGCTTTGTGCATCAAGATCTCATATTCTTGTGAAAGATCTCGAATTGGGTAACTGTTGGATATTTCATCATGTATTTTCTTCTGATCAGTTAACATTATTACCTGCCATGAGGAAGGGTATAATTAAGAGTTCCAACCATTGTCTCAATATATTCCAAATACTAGGAAAATTTTCGTGTTTTTGATTGACAGAATTAAGAGAATTACTATTGAATTCGGCATTACTGAATATTTATTAATAATAGAAGTTGTAATCTCTTTTTACTCTTCTTTCGATTGACTAATCTTTTTGTTTTACAAGCTTAATTTATTTGGAATTTTACATAGAAATGTTACAGAAGATTGGCGTTCATACTTTTATACTGCTCAAGGAAATAGTGGTGAAATAGAATCAATCGACGATCGAAACGACTTCCTACAAACAGTCGCTGCATTAGATCTTCTTCGCATCTCAACTGATGTCCAAAAGTCAATATTTCGTTTCTTTGCAGGTCTCCTTCTGTTTGGTAATATTAGATTCACTGATGGGCCCGATGAACATGCAAGAATTGATGTAAGTAATTGAAAGAAATATTTGAAGAATATTTATTTATTCTCGATAGTTGGCATTCTATTATATACAACGTTTCTTCATATCTTTTCATTTAACAAAAGCTTCGAATTCTTCAAAATTTAGGTAAATAAATTTAATTTGTTAATTTCGAAATAATTGCTTTTTTTACTCCCATTTTCGTGGTGTAATGCATTGCAAAATTTGAAATAAATCTCACTTTGCACACAATTTATGCTTTTTATGAGCTTGCAAATTTTATACTATAGAATATTGCAGCATGCTAGATCTTGTAAAAAATTTGAAATCTAAAAAGTTGTTGAAATTCTCATTTTTTGAAACAGTTTGATTGAGATCTCCTAGTAACAAAAATTTAAATTAATGAAGCATTGAAAAGTCTTTGGAACTAGGCATTTGTAACTTTTAAATTGTTTGATTCTCCGTTTTTTAAGCAAAATACTTTGAGTGTAACCAGTCAACTATGTAAAAAGATGTATGAAGTGAAAGAAGAGGATTTATGTGTATGGTTAATTGCTCGAGAAATTGTTGCTGGCGGTGAATCCGTTCGAAAACCACTGACCACTGCTGAAGTTAGCTTTTTTTTTTTTTAATTCTATTCAAAAATTTCTGACATTGTTCCAAAATTCAATTCATTGCATTCAATTCATCATGCGCATGGTGCAATCTATTTTCCATTTCTGTTTGAAGAAATGAAATTCCTAAAAATAACATGAAATTTCTCGTAATCTTATAATTTTAAAGGCGATAGAACGTCGAGATGCGTTAGTTAAGATACTTTATGCCGCAGCATTCGCTTGGCTAGTTACGAAAATAAACGAAGTTTTGGGAGAACAAATGAAAAACAATAAGTCAAAGAACAAAGAAAAATTTATCGGTGTTCTCGATATCTATGGGTTAGTCGATTTATTTTAAGAGATTAGCATTTTATAATTTTTGATTTACTTAAAGTTTAAAAAAGTTTGCTTCGAGTCTTTTTCATTCCTAATTTTATTTCTATTAGTTAAAAGTTTCTTTCCACTTTTGTACTTATTGCAGGTTTGAAACTTTGGAATTTAACAGTTTCGAACAATTTTGCATTAATTATGCAAATGAAAAGCTTCAGCAGCAATTTTGTCAGGTTGGCTCTAAACATCTTTAAATAAATAATTAGGTTCAGGTATTATATATTTCTGATTTTACCTAACTAGTAATTTTGCTTTGCTCTGTTGGAATTTAGTTTGTATTTGGCGGAATTTTTATTATGTTTGAATATATTGCACGCAGAGAACTCTTGCTATCAGTGCACGTAAATAATTTTATAAACATGGAATAAATCATTTTATTGTGTTCTTCTAACGGAGATAATTAGTAAAAATGAAGAAAAATTGTGGAAAGTTTCCAAAAAGTTTCAGAAATTCGAAATTTGAAGGCTTAAATTTGGTTCATCTCACTGAAGGAAGAATAAAAAAATTTTTAGAATAAATAAGAAGTTTATAGAAATGTTTGATGATGTCTTTATTTTTTCAATGAAACTTTAGCATGTATTCAAACTCGAACAATCGGAATATGAGCAGGAGGAAATTGATTGGATACGGATTGATTTTTACGATAATCAACCGTGTATCGATTTGATAGAGGGCAAACCTGGCATTATCGATTACCTTGATGAGCAGTGTAAGGTGCGGTTTTCATCGGATATTCAAAGAGATTTCCACAATAGTAGATATTAATTTTGCAAAGAGTAAAGTTAGTAAATTGAAGTAAGTATAAATAAAGACGATTTAGTAATTATAAGTAAATTATATATTGTTTACTTCTGCGTTCATGACTTTGAAACTCATTTTATATGAAATATTATTCTGGATACTTGCTTATAGTGACATGATCTGAGATATTTACAAATTATTAGAACAAGATCTTAGATTTCATATAAAATTTAGAATAACATGAAAGTAATTATGTTTAGATAGGACATGGAACTGATCGAGATTGGCTAGAGAAGCTTCGAGCATGTCAATCGCTCAAAAAAAAGCAACATTTCCAGTTATCGAAAATAAAAGTATGGCTTATAATGTCATATTATGGATACGTTTTTTAATGAATTTAGAATATTTTGCTTTGAAAAACTTCTCTCTTCTCAGAATCCAACATTCATGATCAAACATTTTGCTGCCGATGTTATTTATGATGTTGATGGTTTCCTGGCGAAGAATAAGGATACAGTAAGTGAACAGCTGATGATTGTTATGAAGGAAAGCAAGGTTAGTAATAGTAATATTAATAATGTAAATAATAACAAATAAGCAAACAGAAATAGCTATTAAATTTATTCGTTTGAAAAATTGCTATTTTGATTATCTATTTGCATTTTTATTAATCTTCAAATATTAATTGCCTTAAAATACCACTATCATTGAGAAATTGATTTAGTCAGCCTTTTAGTATTTTTTAACGATAATATTTTAATTTCACATAGTTAAATGACATGCAAATAGCACTTTGTTATTTCTTGACAAACTTTTCAGTCTACTTTAAATTCCAATTTTAGTTTAACTTAATGCGTGAAATACTGGATGTTGAAAATGACAAGAAGCCATTAGGAGATGGAAGTAACTTTCTTATATCCAACATCAAAAATTCAGTAAAGAAATCTGTCTCCTTCCAGGTATATTACAGTTACATCTATCGTCTTTTATTAAATTTGTGACATTTTTTAATTATCATTCGAGTTTTCGAACAAATGTGCATTTTGCATAATCTATTTGCATTTTTATTAATCCTCAAATATTAATTACCTTAAAGTATCACTATCATTGAGTATTGATTTAATCCAGCCTTTTAGTATTTTTTAACTATAGTATTTTATTTTTTAACGATAATATTTTATGTCCGTTTGTTTGTGTTATCATGACAATCAGTGTCAAGAAATTTCATTATTTTACATCCTATAACTTTTTATTGTCTCTAATATATATGATTTAAATATTTTTTTCAGAAAAAGTCAAATTAATAGTTTTATTTTTCTAATTTAATTTATTTGGTGTAATTTTAATGTTACTATGATGAAAAAAAAAAAAAAAAAACAAAAAAAAACGAAACAACAAAACAAACAAAACAAGACAAAATCTACTCTGAAGTTTTTTTTATTCAATTTCAATTTTTTTTTGAAAAAGTTCATGTTGAAGTTTTATTAAAAATTTTAGAGTCACAGCCATAGACTACTGACGATTTTTGGTATGGTTGGAGGTTGTATTTTAAAAAATAGAATTATAATTAAAAAAGAAGAAAAGAGTGTTTTTATTATTTTTTCGGTTTTTTTTGTTACAAAAATAGGCAACAAATAAAAAATATTTTATTCTATTTTTATTTGCGTTTTGTGAAAAAAAAAAACTAAATGTTTTTTTTTTCCCAGATCAACAAATAGGGAGAATAAGAGAAATGAAATCTTTTCATCGTTTATTTTGAGTCATTCAAATGGAAAAAAACGAAAGTCTCGTGTGATGATTAACTTTTTTTTAAAAAAAATACTGCATACTTAAAACGAAAGAGGTTAACGGCAGTCATTGGCAAGTTATTTCTGAAAGAATTTTATGCGTATGGAAATTAAACCTGAATTCAACATTAGTCTGACCTAACTTTGACTCACTGTGTTTAAATCCACATTGCAGTTTCGAGATTCATTGCGCGAATTAATGGCAGTACTGAGTACCACACGTCCACATTATGTACGTTGCATCAAGCCGAATGATGAAAAATTGCCATTTACATTTAGACCTAAACGAGCCATTCAACAATTGCGAGCTTGCGGTATTTTGGAAACAGTTCGTATATCTGCTGCTGGCTATCCTTCAAGGTATGAATTATGATATGATACGTAATACATGTACTTTTCTTGAATTATGCGACCTTAATAATACATAACTTACGATAAAATTGAATTTCTTATCAAAGTAGAAGCAAAATGGAGCTAATTACTTCTGTGCAGATATTTAAAAAAATATTTATTAAATTATTCACATTTATTATTAATTGCAGTCTGTTTGCAGATGGACATATGAAGATTTTGCTCGAAGATATCGTATTCTCCATTCCGAAAAAAAATTATGGCTTGAAGAACCAAAAGTTTTTGCAGAAAAAGCATGTAATAAATATCTTGAGGTAAGCTTTGTTGCATGCTGATATTCAGTTCATTGCAGAATAGAACATTTATCTTGCGATTTATCTTTAAAAATTGATTTTTTTCTTTTCTTCATTTCTTGTCTTCTTTATATAGTCATTATTTCTTTTATTATTATTTTTCGAGGAAAATGCAACTTTTGGCAATCCGTAGCCTATAAACAAATCTATTTTGCTTATCAGATAACAAAGAAGTTCAGATAATTTTCTGAAGACGAAGCGCTTCTCTTTGCTCTGCTTAAAACTACTTACGTCTGATTTTCTTGTT
The DNA here is from genome assembly GCA_000499405.2 of Onchocerca volvulus. Taxonomy (NCBI): domain Eukaryota; kingdom Metazoa; phylum Nematoda; class Chromadorea; order Rhabditida; family Onchocercidae; genus Onchocerca; species Onchocerca volvulus. Next base: position 22,711,160 of record HG738138.1, on the reverse strand, counting down.
AATCACAATTATTCTTTTATGAATAAGATTTTAACTCTAGATCTGATGATTTGAAATTTTATAATTGAATTCTGACGGATTTTAATTAATTTCTTTGTAAAAAAAATTTCCTTAATTATACGCTTTTTAATTATTAGTGCTACTAATTGCAATAAGTAAGTTTCCTTTATTACAATGCTACTATTAATTGCAGAATAAAATGTTTGCCTTGGGTAAGACAAAGATATTTTTTCGAACTGGACAAGTAGCTGTGCTAGAAAGAGTACTCCATGAAAAATTGGTAAATTCAACAGTAATAATCCAGAAGATTTGGAAAGGCTATATCTGTCGCAAAAAATATCAACATATTAAAGAATCACTACTCAAGATTCAGGTGTTTTCCATATACTTATTTTTTTTTTCCAATTGTATCTTATTTTTCATGGAATAGGATTAAAATTCATCAAATTAAATTTCAATTAATTTAAAATTGTTTCAATTCTGGAAGATCTTTTAGCTTTACGCTCGTGCATTTCTGATGTACAGGCGCATAAAATATCTTCAAATGCATCGTGCTACAATATGCATACAAACTGTATTTCGTCGTTATGCAGCGCAGCGTCGTTATAGGTTGCTGAAAGCAGTCATTATCATGATACAAACCCGTTATCGAGCATCAGTGATACGTCAGAAATTGGAAAAGGTATTTAAAATCTTGATAAAGCATTGATAAGTAGGTAATATCTCAAGTAGTGCATCAAATTCTTCTCTCAGATGCATCCTTCAGAGGGAAAAATTTTTCAAAATGTACATAATATTTCTTCTCAAGATTACAATGCTGAAATCAGAGAAGCAATTGCATATGTTCCACATTAACCCAAATATTTATAAATTAGTATTTAAAAGTTTAAAGAGAAAGCATTATTGGATCGAGGATCTGATATCTGTTAAAAATGACGATTATTATGGAAATAAATTGATTGTTGACAGGGAACATACACATGGAAAAATTGATTTATATCAGCAATTACGAATTTATATTATTTAATGAGTACATGTTGAGATCATATGCAACTAATTATGATTTCAGTAATTCTAATTATATTATTCTTAATAAACATTATACTGTTAAATCACCCGAATATTATTAACACAATTTCATTGAAATATATTACAGGCAAATTCAGATTGCAGCTTATCTGTAGTTATAATTTAAAAATTTTTTATTCTTTTGATTAAAGATCGCTCTGACATTGGCATAAAAAAGGTATTTGATCAAGTTTCGCATTATTATAGTTCCTTTGCGATAAAAATATGATTTTTCCTTTTCAAAATTACTTTATTGATCAGATTAATTATTGGTACATTCAATAGAATTCTTGCGAACATTTAATGAGCCTTTCATTGGCTAATCAAGAAGAATTACATGAGATTTCCAAGGTCATTTCATTCTCTATATATCAATATGACGCGTAGTGTCGCTTTTCTGGTAAAATTCCTTAAAAATTCCTGAAAAAAAAATTCATTTTTTGATGTAGAAATGAAAAATTTTCTTCTTTTTGATTATTCTAGGTGCTCTTTTTCGTTGAATCAAATTCAGATTATTTTTCTTTTTTGGGGAGATAATTGATTCAGTTTTTTTTCTTTTTTTTTCTTTTTGATGTTTTTAAGGCTTAAATCAAAAGAATTGTTCCATGTGAATTTCTGGCCATACTTCTCTTTATCTCTAGTCTGTTCCTTACTTTGATTTTAAGTGATCTCCTTTAGACCACTGGCAAAAATAAATAGAATAATGTAATACTTGCTCGATTTTGTATCATAAAATGCACTGGAAATACTTTTATATAATTCGACTAGGTTTGATAATTGTTTCGGATAAATTAAAAAATTCTGATTGCCTCTTTTTCATAGCCATCTTCTGTACTTCAAAGATTGCATCATATTTTGCGAACTTGGTAATTAATCTGAATTCTTTTCTGAAAAATTTGGTTGAATTCGTGGACGCTTTCTTATCGTTTATATAATATGAAGGTTTTATTATAAATCAACAATTGTTTTTTTTTCTTTTTTTTAAAGCGGTTCTCCTTTAAACTACACCATTTTATTTGCTTTTCAATTATTTTCTCTATCAGAACTGCATTTGAGAATATTTGCTGCTAATTAGTGTGCTCATTTATCATGTTTTATTTCTTTTTCAGTAATTCTTCATGTTCCGGACATATAAAATTATACATTTTTTTCCGCTTTCTTTTTTTGATTTCATATTACATTGAATTAAATTACTCATTGAAGATTCTTTAACTCCAGCCTTTTTGACCTCATATATTAACTTCAGCTGAAACTGAACAATTGTTGTTTTCAAATTTCTGAGCAAGGTTTCAATTGCAAATCATTATAAGCTCCAATCAATGATAATTTATCGAAATTGAAACTTTAAATTTAATTTTAATCAATTTTAGTTTCAATTGAATAATTCTGATATTTTCTTATTTTTGTTATGCTAATATTTTTGGCTTATTGCTTATTAATTTATTTTCAATTTTAGTTACGATACGAGCAAAAAGCGATCATAATTCAAAAATATTGGCGTGGTTGGCTGGTGAGGCGTCATCAGATCGAGTATAACAAAAAAATTGTCATGATACAGTGTCAAGTTCGACAATGGCTTGCAAGAAGGCGTCTACGCGAATTGAAAGTTAGTACTTCACTTTTGTACTTCGATGTAATTTTCATGAAGGGCTATTCTCTTTTTGTTTACTTTCTTATTCAAAGTATTGCTTTTATCTATCACTTTGTTGTTCATTTATTTGTGATGCATTGCAAAAAATACGTAATTATTAACTTTATTTGTTTATTAATTATGCATATCTAATAATCATATAATAATTAATTTCATAATAATCGATCTCATGTAAATGAGAAAATTACAACAGTAGTGCATTTTTTTTTAATTTCCTGTAAGTAGATAATAGCCAAAAGATTTTTTTCTAGTAAATTAGCAAACTGTATAACAGCATCGTGATTTAAATTTGTTTCATTTTTTGTCTAAGAAACATCAATTTGTTTAATGCTTCTTTTTTTTCTTTTTTTCTTTAAATTAAGTTTTTTTGTTCTTTGAAGAATTTTATATATATTTTTATGCTTTAATCAAATTATCACTTGCTTATTCAAAAATAAAAAAGAAATGTGATTTAATCAGTTTTTGCAAAATTTTCGAGTTTGGAATTTCCAATTAGTATGAGAACAAAGCAAATAATTCCATAAAATAATTTCTTAGCTAGATTATCCTGCAATTAATAAATTTTTGACCTAATGATTACTGAAATTGGTCCGTTTTAGATTGAGGCTCGATCACTTGGACATCTTCAGAAATTGAATCGAGGCCTTGAAAACAAGATCATTTCGTTGCAACAAAAACTTGATTTTATGGTATGATTCTGTTAACATTTTAGTTTAACCGTTAGTGATAAGAATGAAACCCATGATCTTCAAAATAGGGAACTTAGAATCAAATTTTTAAGCTTGATAAAGCTTAGTCTCGTAATGAATCGATGTTGAAAAGTAGTTATTGATTAATTGTACTTGCAGGAGTGCTTACGGCTAAATGTCATTAGATTACTATCCTTTCTTGATATTATAGACTACCACATGTAAATATATAAGTTTCTCAATTATCCATTCCTTTCTTTATTTATGATAATAGCACAAACTTTAGAATGCTATAAGTTCAGAATAACAAACAAATTTAAGTGCTCAAGTTCTTCAAGTTTAGAAATTTTTAATCGTCAATAAATTTAAAGAATTGAAAAAAATGCAAAACCATTTCTTCTACGATTTAATCCAGACTGCAGAAAATAGTCGATTATGGACAATTTCGGCAGAAGTTGATAAAATGCGAGCAGAAATGGCAAACTTGGAAACAGAAAGGTTTTTTTGTGATTCTTCTCTAAAAGAAATATTACAAATCTTTTATTTAAATTTTAAAAGTACTTTAACAGAATTCACAAATATTTGCGCTTCTTTTTAAATTGAAGGTTTTTTTTTTTTTATTTCTTGGCCTTAAACACTCTTTTTTCTCTTATTTTTTTTTTTTTTTTTTTTTATTTTTTTTTTTCTAAACAGTTTCTAATATCAAGCTTTATTGTGCTTAAAATAATTTTCATTCCCAATTCATTATTATCTTTATTTATAATATAGTATTTTTATCTTTGTTTATAATATAGTACTGTGCATATCAATTTTTGAGGAATTTCAAATTTATCTTCTCGATCTTCTTAATTACTGCCTTTTCTTTTTTTTTTTTGGATATAATTCTGACAAGATTCTGATTTCAGATTACAAATGGCCGTTCGATCCATTTAGACCTTTAATCAAAATGACAATTTTTCTTATCAACGCGATGTACCGCTGTTATTTAAGGATTTTTATTGTTACAGATGTGTACTGATAGCAAGTAAGGTACATGCAGAAGATTTGGAAGCAAAAGTAAAATTGCTAGAAGCTAGTCGAAAAGAAGAAGCGGCAAAGAATGCGAAATTGGAGGAGCAATTGCAAAATACAAAGGATAAATTGGAAATGGTTATTCTTAAGTTTTTCTTTTTAATTTGTGAAATCAGATATAGGTGTGTTTTACTGTCGTTTAGAAATCAACTTAAAGCATAGAAAGATTTTTGTTGAATAAATAGAAGAGAAATAGGTGAAAAGGGATGAAGTTGCCATGCAATGAAGGCTTTTACCCTGCATATAATTTCTTGACATTATTTCATATAGACATTCAATACGAAGGCATGATAATCGGTAAAAAACAAAGAAAGAAAGGTCACTGACTATTAAGAATCTCAGATTCAAGCAATTTATAAATTATTTACAAATATTTTTACTGTAGATCTTTGCCTGTCGAAAAATGAACACATTGGTACATTCCAGTTTTCTTTACGACTTATTTTATGCACGTCGAAAAGCTTTTTCAATCAGTTCTTTTTTATGAATTTTTATCAAGAATTTGAGGAGCTCGATGAAACAATTGCTAAACTAAATGCTTTGAACACCAAGATGTCAAGCCTTCGTACCGAGTTCAATAACTTAACGAAGCAGAAGAAATTGGTCGATGCTGAACTAGCCAAGGGTTGACTGCTAAATTGTTTTCAAATGGATATTTATGATGAAATCTCGGATTATCAAAATTTTTTTATAGTGAAAGTTTTTATTAATTTTCGTTATTCTACAGGTGCATAAAAAAAGAATAGATGTATTTTAAAATTTGACTTGCTTTTGCGAATAAAATCTATTTTATATTCCATGAAATTTGTTTAAAATATTCACTATTACAGAGAGGAGTCGTTGTCTGACATCGGAACGAGAAATATCACAAATGCGTGAACAACTGCTTGCAAATGCAAATCTCCTGGCTAGTCCAGCGTTAAGTCGAACTGGAAGTAAACTTTCGTTTCAGAAATTTGGAATTTTTATTTCAAAAATTTAATTTTGCAATTCGATTTTTTTTTTTTATTATTGCTTTTTTTTTTAGTGATTCTTATTTATTCTTGATTTTTTTAGCGGCACTTTTGTTTCACATAAGATGCACTTTTTCGTGTACTTTTGCATTAAACTTTCATTATTGAAATTCTCAAATTAAATATTACGATCATTTTCGAAATTTAGTTGAATCGCTTAATAACATTAATGACAACTTCATACAACACCTGTTTTTTTTCTAATCCTTAAAATCGAACAAAACTTATATAGTTCAAATAAATTTATATAGCCTTTTGACAACTGAAAGTATTTGGTAATTATTGAAAGATATCGAATACATCACTGAGATGATCTATTCTAATTCCAATCTCTGATCTATAATAGATATTAAGTTGCATTATAAAATGATCAAGATCATAACATGTTATATTCCTGTTCATTAATCTCTGATGTGATGTGAGATTTTTCATTTTCTATCAACGTTTTTTGGGAAATCAGATAAAAATGATAATGATGATATCTTTGCAGGCATACGGCTTAGTCAAAGAAATTTAAATCAACCGGGCTTGAATGGCATAGGTGTTGTAGAGGATAATGAAATGGATGAAGTAGTTCTTATACTCAAACAACAGCATGTTATTAATGTACTTCGTTCTAAGTATGTTTGTCTAGTTTATGGCAAGAAGTTGTTTAATTCGGACTGTTTATGAATTTTTAATTATACCAATACAACTCCCATCATTTCTTTCAAAGTTTACCGTTTTCCTCATTCATATTTGAAGTATTAAAATCAAATTAAGCAAGGAAGGGAACGCAGAATTCAAGATCCGTACTGATAAATATTTAATTGCAATATTCATAAAGAAATCATAATTTCTCCGAGTGCATCTTGAAAGATCTTATCTACAGAAATATATGAAGATTCAAATTCTCGTCCTAGATAATTTAAATTTGATAAGTTTAGAACATTTTTTTTTTTAATTTTTTGTAGAATGGAGCAAATCTCAAGAGAAAATGATCATTTGAAATTAGTAATGGACACAAACGTACTAATCGAAAATTTGGATAAGCGGACGGTTATGAGAGCTTTTGAAGTGCAACGATTACAAGTAAATTGTGTTTTGTTTTTGAATTTCTAAGATCTTCAACTTCTTTAGAATCTTTGAAGGTTTGGTTCAAATTTTGGAGTTATTCATAATGATCTGATTCAAAAGAAAATTTGAAGATGTATAGAAAGAGAAAAATAATTTCATCGTTGTAGGAGCTTGAATTGGCGTATACAAAACTTAAAGATGAAATGGAGCGGTTGCTTGAAGAAAAAATGCGAAATGGCCCTGAAGCAATGAATTTTCGATCATTTGTTGAAAAAACATTGGAAGAAAATGATAGGTGAATGACAGATATATTTTCTAATATAGCTATGCTTTACTAAAATATTATTTGTGAAGAAAGTATTTTTGCTATACATCATTCAAATTTATGCTGCAGACATATTTTGATCTTTAACTGTTCATTTCCATATATTTTATATGTAGTTATTCATTGGAATTTATACACAAGCCTTTCAAGCAACAGGAAGTTATTTCTTATATTGAAAAAAAAGCCTTTCTACGCACCCATAGAGTCAGTCTTTTTTTTTTTTGGAATGCCAAATGCAATGAACTAATTTTTGTTGATTTTTTTTACATGCACTGATGTATATGTATTCTCAACTTTTTTTAATGCATTCTCAATCTATGCAAATTGCAGGTGTTATAAAAATTTATGAAATTTCTTTTAGTGTTAACTATTTCAAACTTTTTTTTTTTTTAAGAAAAGTATTTTCTCATTTAGCGAGTTATTTTTTCATTGAATTATTATAGCTAGTAACATTATAATTGAATTTTTTTTGAGACGTCGGGAAGAAGCTATTGAATTACGAGCTATATTAGCGGCAAGATTCGAACAACGAGTTCAGGCTTCAAGTTCATCACGTCCGGACAGTGATCAATGTTCTGATTTACGTAGCGATGATGACTCCTGCAGTGATTTGGATGAAGAATTGAGTTTGGGAAGGCAATGCAGACAGTTGAAGTTACATATGCAGTGAGTAATAATCTGTGTTAAGAATTTATCAAAGTCATTTACATTAATTTTTTATTGCAACTTTATTATGCTAATTTTTCATCTAAATATTGATGCTTATATTTTTCTGACATGGCAATTATTTTAGGCTGATCGAAGCAAGCAATTTTTTAGACTGATTTGGAATGGAAATATTTCTGGATTTTTGATTTTTTATTGAAATTTCAGAACATTAGCACAGACAGTCGCTGAAAAGAATGCAGAAATTGAGCGGCTGGAACATCGTTTAAATGAATTCGCATCTTCCAAGGTAAATGTGCATTTTAGATAGTCGTGAGGGAAAGGAATTTTGATATGAAATTTTGGTTTATTTAATTTTACTTAATTTTCCTAATGAATCTAATTAGCGAATTAATATGAATAGTTTCGTGATATTAGTAAAAGTTTAGGAAGAAAAAAGCTAAAACTGATGAGTACTAACTGGTAAGTATTTAAAGAAGATATTATAGAGCATTGCTGCCGGAACGTTTATCATTTATAAAGTTTATTTAAGAATATTGGAAAAATGATTTTGCACATAATACAGCTAAATTCAAGAATTATATTTCTGAAATATTTTAAAAAAAAGGAGATATTTGTGTATAAAATTTATTGTCAGAGCTTTGCTACTTTTTTGTATGAATTGTTATTAATTTTTATAATAAGTTATTTCAAAGTTTTTTTTTTCTTTTTTTTACCCAACTGAATTAAATACTCAGTAGTTGAATTAAAGGTACCAAATATATTTAAAGTATATTTGGCATGTTAAGTATATGCGTGTGTATGTGTGTATTTATTACGATAAATTCTGATAGAATCAGTATTTTTTGTGACTTAATTTTCAAACCTATAAGATAAAAGAGATGAAAAAGGAGTGGGAAAATTTTGAAAACCCAGTTGTACTCTCTTCTTTATTCTTTTATTTTTTCAATTTACCATCAAAGTTGGAAAAAGTGTGCGCATTTGAAAAACAACTACCTTTATTGATTCTTCTTAACTAGTATATTGCTTCTCATTAATATTGTCAGTTGTTTCTATAGATGATTTCCTCTTTTATAAATGAAAGAGTTATAGGGTTGTTTTTATTCTTCGCTGAAAAAAAGATGAATTATATTTTTCGTCAATTGAATAACTCTTTCCTTTCGAATTTGATAAAAATCAAAGGAAAATGTTAAATTTTACATCGAAAATTCGGTCCTTAAATAATTTATTATGTACGATATACTAATGCAATATTCAATTATTTGTCTAATTCCTCTTGACGGTGACTAAAGGTCAGGAGATAAGTGCAAAAAGATCAAATCGATGAGTCAGAAAGTTGGAGCGATGCAATGTAAACACTTCATAAATCCCTAAACTAGGAATAAAAGTTTCAAATAAGATAAATTTCTTCCTTTTTTTATTTATTTCAAAATTTTGATTTTGTTCAGGTCATCTTCATTTGACTTACAGCTATCTTGCATACGATGAATGATAGCATATGTTGCAAAATTTAAATTTTTTGAAGTTCTGGCTCTGCGCTTTTTGCAAATAAGTAATTACGATTATGCGAAATCAATATATTCCAAAATTTGTTTCAGTGGGCTAATGATACTGTATATTTCTACATTGTTTATTCATAGTTGAATAATCCAAGGCTGAGTCAGTCAAGTCAAGATTTGAAGTAATTTCGAAACATTTTAGGAATAAGTTGCTAATTTAATAGGAACTTGTTTGATATCAACCTTTTCTATTTGATTTGAATATGCATGAAAAAGGATAAATGGGCGGTCAATTGGAATAACTTTTATCGAAAGGATGGGAAGTGTGATACATATATTTAGTAAATGCAATAGAGGCATTTTAATCGTCCCTTCCTTTTCTTCTTTTCGACTACTTCTCTCTCCTCTATTGTTGTTCATGAATTTTGTTGAAAATGTATTATTCATGGTTGTTGTCTTCATTGAAGCCATCTAAATGCATCACTATTCCATTTAGTCCTAATTTTCCTCATCAGTATCCATTTAATTTCTTCATTTCTTCCTCTCTTGTCTTCTAAAATTCTCGACTTTGAAATATCGATTGGACTTTTGAAGATATCATGTCGTACTTTTAAACAATTTTGAAAATATAAAATAAAACAAAGCATGAGAAGCATTATACAGTAGTTTTTTTATGAAAGGCTATTCCAGATATGACTATTCCATCTATTTGATTCATTATCACTGTACTTTCTTTTTTTTTAAATTTTTGATTAATTGTTGATGAGAATGTACTGTAAAATAGTAGCAAGAGAAATTCGTAAGATTCAAGAAGCAATAATTCTGTCTCTAAACTAATTCTGTTTTTAGGCTCTTTTTTTTTTGAATATTTTCTCTTAAAATTTAGGAAAATACTTGTGCACTATTACAACACTCCTCCTAATTCCATTTTTGTTTACTTACCAGAATAAATTTCCTCCCAGTTTACCACGGATTATTTTACATTATTTTTAGTTATCTTATACATTTTCAATTCGCAAATGTCATTCATATTGTTTTATTTTAAAAAAAAATTTCCTTCAATTAATGAATTAAATAAATAACTTTGGTAATATTTGGAATGGATTCGGAAATGCTTCTCAAACAGTCTATTGTTGAAAATTTAAGCAGTTCTTATAAAGTTTTGCACATTTCATTCAAAATTTTTGCTTACTTTTTTTTTTTAAGAATTTTTGCTTAGGAAGAGAAACAAGAAATCTTTTTTTTTTTTTTTTTTAAATTGGGAAATAACAAATAGCTCCGTAAATAAATAATCTTTAATTTGTAGCAGAATGGTACTTCAAAGATTATGAAGGCGAAAGGCATGAATACAACCTTTCAAATAATAGCATATTTTATTTTCATTCGCTGCCGCTTGAATTAAATAATAAAAATAGTTTTTTGTCGGCTTGATAGTCAGATGTTAGGCATGACTTCAGATAAGTTTTTTTTAGAGTTTTTTGCATTTTGTTCAAAGTGCAAAATTTTGAAACCAATGTGTTGGTTTTTAAAACATATATTGAAATAACTATATATTATGCCTATACTGCTTTTCCAACAAATTTCATCGCCATGAGACTAGTGTCTGAAATAAATTTTGGCAACTTAGCAAGCATAGGAAAAATTTTTTTTTTCAAAAACCTATTTTTCTGCCTATGTCTACTCATCCATCCAATTTACGCATTTTTCGCAGCCTGATAATTAGGTTATGCTTGTTATCTTTCTTATTTTCACCATGAAAATCTATTGCCTGAAAATATTACAAAAATAGCATTTGATATAACGGATAATTTTTGCAGATTTTTACAAATAATAAATATTGACAGATATCTTCATTAGATTTTCTTGTCAGGAATATTGATTATTTGATGCTTACTTTTTTTTTTTCCAAATCAACAAAAGTTTGTTATGTCTATTATTAGATATTTTTTGGTATCATTGATAAGACTAATGTATCCGAGGTAGAATGATATTTGCTATTCACGTTACATTTGCATAATTCATCTTTTAATCTTTTATTACTATGTTTCTTATAAATTTAATTTCCTTCGAACCGGTGACTATTTTCTTGAAAATTTCAAATATAATCTTTATATTTGTTATTTTTATGCGAAAATTATTGTCTTTTACATATTTTTTTTTAATTTATAGTTACAGTTGCAGTAATTACTGTTTTTTTTTCTTTTTTTTTATTTTTATTGTAGATCATTGATTGAATTTTAAAATGATGTAATTGTGAATCTGTTAGAAACTAAAAAAAGAGAGTATCTTGTTTATATACGAGAAAATTTAGTAGATTAGTTTTGGTTAATGAGAATAATGAGGTAATTGAGTAGTTCGTAATCTAGTAAGAAAGTATTCTGCTATGCTTGAATACATTACATTATTAATCTGTTGACTCATTCTCATTGTGTTAGGTTTTATTTCATCGCTAAAAAGCTGATTAATCGATAAATGGATATGTCGTTAAAGGGATATTTATTTCGAATAATTTCATAAACAGAGATTGACTATTCTATTTTGTCGTATATCTGCTTTTTAACCTTTCGACGATCTTGATAAGACTTATTATGATTGTTTTAATATATAACCTATGCTCATAGCAATCTTTATATTGATATTTCCTTTCTATTCCCCATCATTTTATTCAAATTTAAAGCATAATAATATGTCTAATAGCTATTTACGTCATCATTTTGTCTAAAATTATATCAAAAATTGGCAATTTTTGTTCTAATTATATAAAATTCTGTATCGTTATAGAGCCTTATATTATTTATTATGTTTCCGCATATGTAAAAAATCGATACTTTTTTGATTTTCACTTTTTTTTTTCTTTTTTTTTTTGAAATAAACCCGTTGCTATTGACAAATAATCACCTCATTAGAGACATCATTTTCCTAAAAACTTGTTGACACTGAAGTACTGTTGACAACTTCAATAGGCCTTTATATGTCAACAACCATGCATGCATTTGAGAGAAAGTGTTATAAAAATACATGAGCATCTGTTCTTCTTCTTGAACAATTCAACAATTTCCTTTATTTTCCTGTTCACTATATTGGAAAATATTGGTGCAGTTATTGTTACGCGAATATCATATCTTCTAATATCAAAAAAACCTTGAACTTAAAATAAGATTTCATTAATTTTTCATCAATAAAATCCCACTAACTTTTTTACTTCATTAATTACATTACTTCCTAGTCTGATTAAAAATTTCATTATAATTTATTTAACTTATTTCATTAGTTTCATCTCAAAAAAAATTTTTTTTAATCATTTCACTGAATTGGTTATTCTGTTATTTATGGCTTGAGAATTATTTAAGTGTCCGTGCTATGAATACACCATTTTCAAAAGCTGATAATATATTTATTAGTTTTTTTGATTTTTTTAGTTTTTTACTCGTAGATATAGCTATGGCTGATATTATATGTTAGAAATTTGTAACTGCAAAGTTCATTTTGAAACTAGCATTTGTTGAAATTAATTTGAATTTAGCATTTTGAATCGAATTCCTGTTTTTAATGTATGATCGAAAGAAATCTTTTATTTCTTACTTTTTAAATAAATTTTTATTTCTCTTGACAAATATTTTATATTTACCGTTTCATTTTACAAGTCAAATGTCAATTTGTGCTTCTTTTTGTGAATTATTTGATTTTTTTGAATACTTGTAATTTATTTGGAATTCCGATAGTAATCCATACTATTCCTATTATTTAGGAAAATAACAGTCTTTTAAATATGGGATAATTTGAAAACAAATGCTAATTTGAGTTACCTGACGATTCAATTCATGTATTCCTCTTCGAATCATAGTTCGAATTGTCTGTCTCCTTCATCTGATTTCTATCAGCTTACATTTTCTACTGATGATTTTGAAAGTGATATTCTGTCGCATTCCAAAAGTGTAAGTGAAAATTTTTCACTTGAAAAGATTTTTTTTTTTATAGAAAAAGAGGAATTTTAGTTGATAACATTAAGAATGTGTGTGTGTGCGAATTAATTAATTATTTAATTGGTGAGACTGTGCTCAGCATTTTGCATATGAAATATATGCAACATATAATTTGATAATAATTAAAGTTTTCAAACCTGAAATTCAAAAACCATTTTATCTATTTGTATTTTCTAGTTCTCTTAGAAAAGAAAGCATATTTGGTTGAGAGTTATTTTTGGTCAAATTTTTTTTCTTTTTTTTTTTCTTTTTTTTTTCTTTTTTTTTTTTTTTTTTTTTTGGAAAATTGAAAATGGTTGCATAAAAATAATTGCAGAAATCGATAGACGACAGTCACTCAATGAAGGAAACAGTATCTGATATTCATCAGCAATTGAATCAATTGACATACGAGAATTTGGTATATTAAATATAGTTTTAATTTTGATTCTTGAAGAAGAAGAAATTCTAAAATTCCATCTTTAATTAGTTGATTTAAGTTGTTTATTACTATGTAATTAAACAGAAATACTTGAACAATTTTCGAAATTACGAAAGTGCTAATAGACAGTTAATTAGATCAATTAATTTTAATTTAATTTTACGCAGCTAGATTAATTGAGCTCGGTTGATTTCGCTCGTATGATAAAAAATAGAATTTTCTCGGTATTTTTTGAATACTTTTTACTCTTCCTATTTACATTTAGTTGTATTTTTGTATTTCTTTAGAATCTGCAAGATAAAATCAATCGACAATCCGATGAACTGTCTGAAGCGAAGGCACAATTACGTGGATATACCGGACGAAAAACTTTTTCACTTGGTTAGATTTCATTCATCTTTTTTTTTTTCAATATTTTGGTATCCAGTTAGGTCACACTTATTTCAGAAATTTCACACCATCGGAGAGAATATTCTGTTACATACAGAAGAAGTTGTAAGCGAGAAGTTATGTAACATTAACTTTCATTGAAAAAATTTAATTAGAGTAAATTAACCCTGAAATAATTGAGTAGATTTTCGATTGGATATGAATAATTCAGCTATTTTCCCGTAGTTTCTGTGATTCAGTTTTTATTAACGAAATAAGTACATTCAGTTTTAGTATATTGTTATTATTTCAGATAACACTTCTGATGCTGATATCATTCGTTTGGAAGCGCTGAAAAAGGAGAATGTTGAGCATTCTTCACTTTTAGAAGTTTTCAATGTACCCGAATTCACAAGGATACTTGTTTGTGGTAGGTTCCTATCTTATTAAACAAGTTCGATTTCTGAATTTTAAATTCCAACAAAGATTGTTTCATATTTCTTTACATCCAGTTTATGATTTCTTAAAATTTTGAAGTTTAAAAAAGTGACGAAAATGAAAAAGTAGAGAAGTATTTAACTAAATTAAATTTGTCAAATTATATTAGCTTATAGATCTGAAGCCACGACTTGCTCGCCTTTTAACACCTTGCTTGCCAGCATATCTTCTATTGGCAGCCTTCCGATACTATGATCATATTAAAGACGAAGCAGGACTTACCGGTTTATTCTCGGCTGTTCATGTAGTATTGAAGGATACATTGGCAGTTAGTTGATTATTTTATCATTTGATATTCAGAAGTTCACATTTAGACTACTGTAATTGTTTCTGTTGTAATATTTTGCAATAATGAATCAGATTCTGAATTCTTATATTAATTGTACAGATATGAGGTCACAGTAAGAAATTTAAAGTACTTTTTCTAAATCCTACTTCCTTCAAGGAAAGTTATAGAAACGGATCTAGTTGATAGTTAGATAGAATAAGGTGATCATGACTTGACTAAGGAATCATAGGATAGAAAACTTAAAAAGTGATAGAATCCGTTTTAAGTAAATAACAATTACGAACGAACAATACTGCTTTAATTGTCTGCTTAATTATAACTTCTGCCTGAAAAAAATTTTTTCCTTCACTTTTAGAAGATAATTAGTTTGAACATTACAGATAGCATTAATCATTTTTAGCATTCGAATGATATGGATGTGTTGTCATTATGGTTGGTTAATTCGTGGCGTTTATTGAATCTTTTGCGGCAATATAATGGTGAAAATAATAATGTAAGCATTGAAGGGCATGTTTAAACATTTTTTCCGAAATATATTAGGAATTTCTCAAGCAATAATTTTTTTCTTTTGAAAACAAAGACTAATTTGCTAGTTGAGAATTTCAAAGGGTTTGTTCTTCTTTTCAGGAATGGACTGTATTCAATTCAGAAAAGCAAAATAATCAACGAATGCAAAGTTTCGATTTAAGCCCTTTACGTGATCAACTTCGTGCACGAGTTGAGGAATCATTTCAGAATCTTTTGAAACGATCTATCGAGCCAATACTTTCGCCAAAAATAGGTAAATTTTTAAATATAAAAAGATTTTTTGTGAATGCTTAAGTTTTAGAGCAAATTCTTTTTTGGTTCGAAAAACAGATCTCGTTTCATAGTTCCCGCTATATTGCAACATGAATCGAGTCAAAAAATGTTGAACGGCATCAATGAAGAGAATAATGAACGACGGCAATCGATCAAGGAAAAGAGTTCGCAACGTGCTTTGGATGATTTAATTGAATTGGTTAGTTTAAATTGTTCAGCTTTTATCCTCAGTCTTTGAGATTGCATGCAGTCTTTTGATTGTTTTCGAATTTTTTTTAGTTTTTTAATTTTTAAAATGCGATTCATTAGTAAACTTCTTCTTTTTTAAGCATAATAGTTCAAGTAATCATCTCCATGATTTTATCCGTTCTTTTCAGCTAAATTTCATTCAAAACAAACTCAGGGTATATGGTGCAGATTCGGTGTTATTGGGGCAAATATTCAGACAAATGACTTATTGGATTTGTGCATTAGCACTCAATCATTTGATGTTCAGGAAAGAGTTGTGCAATTTCGAGAAAGCCATACAAATCAAGTAAATTACAAGTTAATTAAGCAAAATGCAAAAATCGTAAAACAAATTATTGCTCATCTCGTGTTAAATTAAATTTGTTTTTTTTTAGAGAGAATCATCAGGCTTAATTTAGTTTTTCCAGACATAACGTTACCGAAGTACAATCATGGCTTTCTGCTAACGGATTATCTGTACATCGTGAAACATTGGAACCATTGGTGCAAGCATCTCATTTGCTGCAATCCAAAAAAGATGAATCAAATTTGGACACTTTATGCGGTGAGATGACTTCAAAGCTGAAGCCAAAACAGGTGAATTGAAATTCTTTAATTTTTATTTTGATAAGAATTTCTGGAAATGATGTTTATGTTCTCGGTGCATTATGTGTCTCAGTATTGTTTTGATTCGACTCTTATTTATCGAATAAAAAAGCAAAGGGTATGTGTTCCATCTGCCAGTCCTTGATTGTAGCATTGTGAGAACAACCGATTCAGATTAACATATATTATCTTATGAATTACTTTTCTGATACAGTATCTATGAAATCTCTGATTTTTTTTCTAATGAAAACTTGATAGCTATTTAGCTATGTATTTTAGCATTTCTCCTGTTTGATGGATGTAACTTCACTGTCAATTCTTCTTTGAGAATAATATGGTGCATTTTTTTTTTCTTTGTATTTGTATGATCTCTGATTTTAATTGCAGGTGATAGCCATATTACAGCATTATGCTCCAACAGATGGCTTTGAAGAAAGACGACTGAGTCCCGATTTCCTAATCAAAGTTTCCGAAAAGTTGAATGCCAGGACAAGGGCAAATGGTGGAACGGAAGCTGATATTGTGAGTTCCTTTTAAGACTCCACATGAATCAGTAAATCTGTAAGCTATAATGTGATTTTTAGTTAGTCTCAAATCTTATTTTAATTTCTGCTTTATTGATTTAAATTTCTTAGATGTTTATCAATACGTAATATTTCAGAATACGCTGATTATGATGGGTACTTATTTGACACCTTTCAATTCCGAACCATTTGTCTATTCTGACTTTAATCTGGAGACATTATCGTTGCCCACATGTCTGCATTTGCAAGCGGTTTGTAAGTTATTATAAGACGAGGTGCTATTTTATTTTAGTTCTGAATCGATTTTGACTTAAAACGAAAATTATATCCTTGAGATACAATTTATAAGGCATGCTTTGGGCGAACATGATTTATTAATAAATTTTGTAACCCCACTGAAATTACCATTTGCTTTCTCCTTCTCTAGATATGTTGGTTCTGATTTAAAAGAAGAATTCTTCTTGTAATAAATTAATTTTGATATTCTTGCTGTGCTTCTGCTTAGCTTTTTTATTGTATATATAGTTTTGTGCTGGATATATACTTTGCTGCTGATCAACTGCAATATTTTTTTTTTTGCATAATCCTATGTTAATGAGAGATGATCATTCATTTCAAAGAAAGACTAGCCATAAAAAGCGGACTATAAAGTTTTACTAGTAGATCCTCAAGGTTTTATGGATAATGTTTGAATATTCAAACAGTTCCTTCTCGTCTTTTTTCTTTGAAATTGAAACTGATTCTTATAGATAACGTTTATTTGAAATGTATAAATATGTAAAACAAAATCTAAATTGTATTGCGCCATATCTATTTCTGTTAATAAGTAAATGTCAGAGATACATCTTCCTTCGTGAGTAATGGCACTATTCAGATTGTTAAGGGAGAATATGGATCTTCGTACCATCATTATATGTCGAAGAATGAAAGCTATCCTTCTTCAATTCGAAGACAGTACTGCTGCCATTTCAAATATTTTGATATTTTCACAATTGCTATAATGTCAGATATTTTACTTTTTACTAAAGCTCTACTTACAGTTTAACTTGATGTAATATAACTGGTCTGAACCGCAGCAGGAGTTTATTTTCTGGTTTATTACATTTAGACTAATGATTCAACGCTCTTTCACAAAATTAAATACATTGATACAGAAGGGACCACATTCATCACAAAAGGCAGGCAAATGTTGACACATGAATATTCGCATGAATGGACAAGTATTTCACATAATTAGGAAAGCAGAACGCACTATGGGAAAGATTGTTCATCTTTCTATTGGTTACTAAGTTTTGAAATTATAAACTAATCTCCATTCGCATGGAAATCTCTGATATTATTTTCGAAATTTAAGGAGTCGAAATGTAGATTTCTTTAAAATGATTAAATTTGAAGCAACAATGCAGTATAAACATTTATGAAGTAATTTCCTTAGAAATGTCCGAATGCAGAAGTAATCGAAGGAAAATGTAATCAGAAAGAAAAGACTGCAACAAAGCTCACATTTGATTTGGTTCTCCAAGGACTAAACAGTGACTGTGTTCGTCTAAAAAAAAAAAAAAATTAAATAAATGAGAAACTTTCCATGTCTAACGATATCTCGCTTATTTGAAGCAGCTGTTGTCAATGTTTCGCTTAAAAAAGAGAAAGGAAAAATTTTTTAAACTTCAAAATCAGCAAACATAATATACAAGTACATCCATCTAACCATTACTTTTATAGCGAAAAAGCTGTATATATTATTTCCTCACATCCCTCCGTGTTTCCATCTTTCTTGCTTTTAAGCTTGTTTTACCCGATTAAATCCATTCTCTCGGATTAAATCGACAAATTTGTGATAAAGGAAACATTCAATGTATCGCTTTTTTACCAATTCCAACTAAAACATCAGATATGATATAAGTTCGGTCATTCACTGTTATAATAGCATCCCTTACATAATGTATATGGGCGACAGTGTCTTCAATTAAATGCTGAAAGTACGGAATTACTTCAGCGCTAATTGCAATCAACAAACTCGAGATTTAATCTGTAATGTCAGTAACAGTTCTAAATGGTGCTGCGGCAATAATTTATTCTTTTTACAGAAACACTGATCGATTACTTTGAAAGACTCAATTTTTTTAAGATCTGAAATGCATCAAAATATCAATAGTATCTCTTTCACTTCTGAATAAAACATTTATAGCCAAGTAAGACACTTCATAGTCATTCTCTTAGTCATTTCTCAGTCATTAGTCATGTTAAAGCTATCATTTTTTGTATCAGACAAAGTAGAAATTATTCATAAAAACATGAATTCATAACAATTTTTGAATGGAACATTTATAACCAAATGAGACATTTCTCAAATTTTACACTGATTTTATTTCAAATTTAAAGTAGAAATTTGTTTTTAAACATTCTTAAATTTGTATTTAAAGCCTTCCTTTTTTATATGTCCAATAAGAATTGGTGAGAATAATAAATTATTATTGAACAGACTTTGTCGATAATTCATAAACACTCCAGGTCATAAGCTCCAACTTATTAGTAAATCTACCGAAGGTACTCATCCTCATTTCAGGCTTTTCACATCCTTCCCAATCCCTCCGCTACCAACCTACTTCTCGATACTCTCATCCATCAGCACACTGCTTTGACAAGAACCATTGAAACTTCGTCAAGCGATTATCGTCTCACGGAAGTGGTTGATGTCTTCTCTTCGGGTTTTCTGAAGGATTGCTATTCTTGGTATCTTCGATGTAGACTAGAATCTTCTCGTGATCTTGATGTATTTAACTTGTCTGCACGAGATAATTCTTTAGGTCAAAGATCGGTTAACTCAATTTAGGCATGTATTAATTGAGAAGAATTAATCAAATTTATGAATTCTTCTTAGTCAACCATTCCACACTTCCAAACTTTGCCAAATATTAAAAAGAATAAACTTTCCTTATTCATACATAGCGGATTTAAGGGAACTACGCATTATTTGTATTGATTTGCATTAGTAATAAGTTTTAAATTATTCAGTATGCTCAAGCAATTTAAATAATTTAACGCAGGTAATTAATTGTATCGAGATGGCATCACCCGGACGACTTGTCGTATTAATAGATTTATCCGGAACATTACATATTGATGATATGTGTATTGCTGGAGTTCCAGCAGCTTTACGACGACTGAAATCCAATCCTCGTTATGCTGTCAAATTTGTTACCAATACAACAAAGGTATTCCATCTTTTTCAGTAAATTAATTTAATAAAGTTGCATGTGAAATCTATTATAACCGAGAAATTCGAAATTTCGAACAAATTTCAAATAATATGAATTGTTGCTTAGTTTCACACTTATAACTTTATTATGTTTTCGCAATCCTTTTTGCTTGTTGATATTGATTTAATATTATCTTATTATGTTTCTTTGCAAGAGATGTAAATAATGAAATTCATGGTATTTCTTCTATATCTATCATTTCTACCAGGAGCTGAATGGAATTTATAATCTAAATATGCGTATCGATATTTTATTTCAATTTTTTTGATTACGATTCATTCATTATATAGTAAGATAGCAAATTGCTCAAAATAATGTTGCTACTGTTTTTTAGATAGCTGTTGTATGTTATATTAATTCATGTAATATTCAAAATCTTTTCTTGTTAGACGTTAGCCTTTATTTATTCAGTCAGTTTTGAAAAACTAATCAAATTCAAAATCAAAAAAAGAGAAAAAACTCATTTCTGCTTTTTGAATTTGATTCCATTTTCTTTCAGGAATCAGCGAATCGGCTGTATGAACGCCTTACAAAGCTTGGATTGGATATTACACAGTCAGAAATATTTAGTTCACTTGCAGCAGCTAAACATCTTATTAAAAAGGACAATCTACGACCGATGTTATTTCTAGAAAATGCTGCACTTGAAGATTTCACAGGTTGATATTGTCAAATATTTCACGGAATTATTTAGTTAAGTATGATTGAAGAATAAGTTAGCCCGTCATTTTATTTCATTTTATTCTTCGTTTTTTAAAATAGTCAGTAAATTCTCGTCATTTTATTGCATTTTATTCTTCGTTTTATAAAATAGTCAGTAAATTTACATTTTTCTTTTTCTTACCCTTAATAATTATTTGTCATCATATCATTACTTCGTGAATGACAACACACTTATTAATATTTGTCATAGAAAACTAACTGATAGCATGATCTAGATGTGGATATTAAGAAACCGAATGCAGTAGTTGTTGGACTTGCTCCCTCAAAATTCAGTTTTGCATCTTTGAATGAAGCATTTCGACTATTGCTAGACGGTGCGAAACTGATTGCCATTCATAAAGGACGATATTATAAACAAAAAGATGGTTTGTCATTGGGACCAGGTCCTTTCGTAGAAGCGCTTGAATATGCTGCTGATGTTAAAGTAACTCTTTTTTTAGCTTTATATAGTGCAGTGTATTTTGCCTAGATCTATGCGTTATCTTGCCACTTCTTAGATTGATTTGATATCATTTTTTATGAAATAAAAAAAAGAAAAAAGGAGTCCAAAAGATGTGGTTTACATATAATATACTGAAAATGCAGTTCTTTTTTAGTCTCAGGTGGTCGGTAAACCGGAACGTGCGTTCTTTTTAGCGGCCTTAGCTAGTATAGATGAATCTTTGACGCCACAGCAAGTTGTAATGATTGGTGACGATGTTCGGGATGACGTTCTTGGAGCTATTAATGCTGGAATGCATGCGATTCTTGTGAAAACTGGCAAATATTATAGAGGTTTCTTCGATTTTTTTTTCTTCGTTTCAATTTGATTTTTGATTTTATATACTCTGGTTTTTATGTAAGTAGCTGCAATTTGAACACATTTTACACAAATATTTTGTCGATATCATTGTAAGTGAAAAAGATAGAAAGATTTGCTCATTTTCTATTGCCATATGCTATGTTTATATTTAATTGAATAAAACTTGCTAACTAAAGTTGGTCAAGATTACGAAATTACATTCCATTTACATATTATACCGAATTTCACGGATTTAAAAATTAATTTTATAGGCGATGAGTTCGAAATACCTGCAGCTTCAAGAAATTGTGTGGAGACTTTTGTGGAGGCAGTTGATTTGATCGAGAAAAATCTTGTGAAATGATACTTCTAAAGTATATTTGGTCTATTTCTTAGAACAGAAATGAATATTTCTAAGAAATGTGGATAATTGAAAAATTCACTTTGTTCTCAGATGATTGGTACTGTGATTTTAATGTTGACAAGTCGCAATGTTATTCATTTATCTGCACTCGATAATATGTTGATGTATTCAAAAAATGTACTTAACACACTTTTTAAATGCAAAATTTTTGTTTTGTGTTTCAGTTTATTAATTTGTGTATAAAGAAATTTTTAAAAGTTATGCATGAGTTGATAATGTACTGAAAAATTTTTTGCTTTTTACACTATTAAACCTCTTTTATTTCGCTGTATTTAAATATGCTTGCTTTTTTTTTGAGATTTCTAAAATTTTCTCATAGAATAGTTTAATAATTTGAAATTTATTAAGTGCTGATTTCGTAGGATATATATATTTCCCGTCTTATATAAGCGTGGGATTCAATTTTTTGAGATTTTTTTAATTAAGTGTTGCTAAGTTTCAGGCGAGTCTTTAAATGATAACGAAATTTTTTGGTTGACAAAATGAAAAAAGAATGCTAAGATGTTTTTGTTTTCCGATAGTTTGAACGAACATTTATTCAACTGTCACTGAAGAAAATGTTGTTAATCAATTAAAATAGAGAGGTTTTTCGTAAATCTCAGCAACCTTTGGAATATATTCATCATATAGCCAAATTCTGAATATATTATATAAGTCTGTGTTATTGCAAAAGTATTTTTCCAAGTGTAAAGATTCTTATCAATCTCTTCTTGAACAAACTTTTAGTGCAATTTAAGTGTTAATCGTAGTAATAAAAGCAACTCTTCATCTCATTATCTTCATTTGATGCACTTATTTACTAGTCTTACAATTTAATTGAATTCTCCTTTACACGCATTGAGCGGAAAAGTGAGCCTACTTATAAATACTAATCAAAGTTTTGTAACAATCAATATTTTAAGACAAAGAAGAGGAAATGAAAGACATGAGAAAAAGGTTTTTGTTCATCTATACAATTTTACAACTATTAAGCTTCAGGGATTATGTTTATGAAAATGTAATGATCGATGCGAATTTTCATATATATTTGGAGATTTGGAAATTTTCACTTAGAGATTTTCAAGAATTTTCATATGCCTTTGTGTATATTTAGATAGAAATGGAAATTTTTTTTTAGATTTAGATAGAAATATAAAATATTTAGATAGAAAAAACACATGAATTTGCAAAACATATTCAAAATACTGATGACAGCTTGAAGAATTTTGATGAGTAATGGACATGTCCATGTTTACCTTTCAGATACTTTCTAAAACTTCAGGAATCGTCCAGATAATGATCATACCTTTCGTACTTCTACATAATGATACTACACAATAAGTATAGATGAAATTTTTGATTCAGATTATAGTTATAGGCAATTAATTCCAGAATTTTGGATTTAAATTTTCGATTGGGAGAAAAAATTAGAATAAAAATTTTGAGTCTGAATTGTTTCCAGATTTTTCAATTTTAATTGAAACGAATAGTCTTTCACGAGAGTTTTTTAGATTCTTTTCTTTATGCAAGTTTGTTAAACAATCACTATAAACATATCGAATTTTTATATATAGTTAAAGATTTTTAGTTTTCAAGTTTTCAATTCAATTGATGAAATGGCTTTGATAAGCTATCAAAAATAATTTTGTAACATTAAAACGAAAGAAGAGAAATATAGCGCGCTATCAAGTTGCTAACTTATTTTATCACTTTCGACGTAGAAATCATTTTGACGTAGAAATCACTTCTTTCGCGCTGTTTCTTCCCAGTCGTACGGATCAGTCAATTTGCATTCACAAACTACTGATGACTACAAATTTTGACACAATCATAGTTACTTTTCACTATGAGTAAATAACGAGTTAATGATATTATACTTAGGTTATTAAAGTAATACTTCGCTCATCTTATCAAACTTTCTCCGATTGTTTTTTGTTAACTTTTTATTGGAATAACTGATAATATTTTAATAGATCGACTCAATTATTGATCGATTTAATAGAAAATAAAATGACAAAAAAATAAAAATGGAGTAAAAATATACCGTTTTCAATAATTCGTAAATGTACGAATAATCAACACGATCTTCATAATGTAGTGAATCAATGTATTCTAAAATTCTGCCAAATTCTTCCTTACATTTGACTCCGTAGAATAATTTTTCTCGATTCATGCGACATTCTTCCTTCACTTTCATCACTTCATTCTTATCCGATATTTTCTTCCACGGCAAACCTTCAATGATTTTAGAAATACTTCCAACATTGAAGAGACAGGAATGGCGAATGTTCGGAAGTTTGATGAAAAAGTTATTCCAACCTGTCACGATGAGAAGATCGAGAAGAAGGTAAAACCATGATTCACAGTCATCTTTTGGGCCCAATTCTTTTCGTTTATGGCATGCGATGGGTGCAAATTTTACAGTACCCTTAAAACCAACTGATACACGAGGTGTCTTAATTTCACCCTTATCATTGAGGATTCTTCGTGCTATCCCAAAATCAAGGATATAGATCTGAAATTTAGTTTTAGCAGTTGTTAGCCTAATATTTTTAGTCATCAGATTAAAAATTTCTCAAGTTTTTTTATCCAAGTTAATTGCATTTTTTTTTTTTTATTGCCAGTGTTTGATTATAATTTGAAAATTGAAGATTGTTACTAACGCATCGTATCTGAGCTCCAAGACCAATTGCATAATTCGCGGGTTTCAAATCTCGATGAATAAAACCGTACTTGTGTAGATCCTCTACTGCTTCCAGACATTGTATCGATGCTCCCAAACCAGTATGTATTGAGAATACCTATAATACTTTTAATTGCTATTCAAATTTTATCTTAATTTTCCCTAATTTAAGTAATGCAGTCAGCTAAAAGTGTTTTAATTACAAATGATTATCTTTTAGTCTTATCATTATCACAATCATTATTATTACACCAATACTGCCAGTTAGTACAATATTATCATCAATATTAGATCAAAAATTTATAATATCAAAAGAAGCAGCATTTCAAAGTTGTGAATTCTATTTCATTTTCTATCTTATCTTTCAAGCAAATTATTTATAAAAATTTAATACAAAATTTAAATTGGTATACGAAAACTTCTCTTGATTATTTGTTGTTGATGATTATCATTGCCCTATTATTATTATGTCATGATTATTAGATATTAAGACTGAAATTATATCACATTATATAATATTAATTAGGTATTTTATTACAATTGTGTTCATATGATCATTGATTACTGATTAATAATATATGAGCAGTGATCAATAATATATGATCAGTGATTAGTGATTAATGATATATGAGCAGTGGTCAGTGGTATGTGATCAGTGATTAGTGATATATGATTGGTGATAAATGATATCTGATCAGTGATCAATGATATATGATTAATGATCAATGATAAATGATCAGTGATACTGTAATTAGATTATTTGATTACAGAATCATATGGAAGATATATTATTTTCGTTAGCAGAACTTGATCACTTTATAATAAGATAATCGAATTGAATTTCAAATCGGAATAATACTTTATGCGGTCGTAAAGATTTAAGATCAGCAAGTGATTTTCCAACAAGTTGCATAACAAGGAAAAAAAATTTCTCCTTCTTTCCTCGATCGATAATTTTTGTAAAATGTGACTTTTCGGCTCGTTCCATTGAAACTAATTTCAAAATGGCGATCTGTAGAAAGACGTAAATTATTATGAGTTATCAAGAATCACAACGATTTGATAGAAAACTAGCTAAAAGTTCATATTCACAACATATGGACCGTGGACTGCGTGTTCAGAATGATAAGTCTTATCAAAAATATCATAATAAAACCGATGCTATCACTGAATCATTTTGAAAAATATTATCATATATCAAATCAAATATCATCAATTTGATTGATGCATTAAAATATCAACGTGGTGTTGGCACCTCCATTTTGAGTTTGGAATCTTTACGAGTTTCAAGTTTCCGTTCCACTTTTAAAGCATATTCCATGCTCGGATTGTTGGTATCATGGACCCGATAAACAGCTCCAAAACCACCTTCACCGAGCAATTTATCAATTGTATACTTTGCATGAGATGATTCAATCACCGAGCCCTGAATATAGTAGAAATTGGCTTAACAGAGAGAAGTTGGACCACCAAGAAGTACCACTCGAAATCTAAGAAATCGATTTTCTGACCGCTTTCAGGCCAAAATCTTCCTCTTCTTCGCTATCCATCCTGAATCAAGTAGCAAGTTGTTGTAGAACCAATGAAAACTAAAAAGTGTAACATCTTATTGTCAATATTTCTACTACTTTATAGTCATTAATAAATTTGCACATTATACAAATTTCTTAATAAGCAAATTTTTTTAATAAATTTTTAATAAAAATTACAAAATTCAAATTTGAATTATAATTTAAAAAGTACCTCTTCTTAACTTAATTATTGATTCGTAATATTTTGGAAAATTTAAATATTCAAAGTTTTTATTTGCAGAAAATTCTTGAAATACACAAATTTATGCTAATTAATTTATAACTTAATGTGGAATAATTATGCAAATTTTCAAGAATAATATAAAAAGTGGAAATTACAAGAAGACAATCACTTTTATTCCTCGTATAAATGAAATAGGAACTTCGACCTTTCTATTTTCTTCTAAACAGAATTCGATGATTATGGCAATGATGATAGCTATCCTATATGGATTGATTTGTTTTGTGATTCTTCCGTTGCTTTTATTCACTTCCTCATTAATTAGTTGTGGAGAAACACAACGAAAAGTAGTTATTTAAGCTTTTCTATTTCATTATCTGTTTCATTCTAATTAATTAGCGGTAATTATTTCTATAAATTTTCACTCTTAATTAATTAGTGTCCATATTTTATGAAATATGTGTATCTATTTTAAAGATTACTTAAATTTTAGCCTGTGAGGGAAGAAAAAAGCAGTACGAATCGCACGATCACGGATTCTAGTCGAATCAGAAAAACGAGAGCGAAGAAATCAGAAGCCAGGACAAAATCTGTAGGAAGTACAGCGGTAATGATTTCTATAATTAATGATCATTAATGGATGAACAGAACTAAAATAATTTAAAGAAAACAATATCATTGTTTTTTTTTCTTTTTCCCAATACTGATCAAGAATTTTTTCTTGAAATTTATAAAAAAATTATCTATACAAGAGTTGAGACATCATAAATCAAACTTCCAAAATTTGAACACTTTATATTTTCAAAAAATTGGATATTACTGCCAAAAAACTAACATCTTATTCTTATACCTTGATCCATATAATTCTTGAAAATTATTTGCTCTTCAGAGTACTAAATCGCAAAAATTATCGGAATCAAAATCAAAAACCGGAAAATCAACGAAATCGTCAGAAGAACTTAAATCATCACCAGTAATCAGATCTGTGGAAAGATTGTCATCTAGACCGAGACGAAGTAGCAGGTTGCAGAGATTCCGGAAGGTACTAATTTTTTTTAATAGATATAGAATCAAATTCCCAAAAGTTTTATTTTACGAACTTTATAGCTCAAATTTATAAAAACATGAATCAAACATTGGCATAACAAAAGTTTATTGAAGTTTCAAATCTGGTGAGGTTTGCTTGGTATGTTTGTGAATGCAAAATAATTATCGGCTGAATCAGTAAAACTTCTAATCAGTTATATTTGCACCGAATTTTGAAGATAATTAAGTAAATTCAAAGATCAAAGACTGGAGAAACCTAATCATTGATTAACCTTATACTTTAGAAGCCATTAAAAAATCGGAAATTTTTTTTGGAAATTTAAATTGTCCGCTAATTAAGAATAAGAAGTGGAAATCAGTTTAATTAATCAAAAATACATAAAATGATGATAATAGATTCTGAAAGTTTGATGAAAAATATCATCTCAAATCGTCCAAAATTAAATTGAATTATTTGAAATTAAATTTCAATCATGAATTATTGTAATGAAATATTCATCACGTTATTCAATCAATGAATTTACTGTTATTAATCCAAAATAGCTAAATATAATATTTTGCATTTCAGCTTCCAACTGTAAAAGTAGAACGCTCGATAGCTCGCAATTTGGATGGTACTTTTACCATTTCATTAATGATTTTAATTTGAATAAATTCTCCGTCTGAAATATTTCAAATGAAAAAAAAGCCACGATCAAACAATTTTACTCATGCTCAAAACAATCATTACAGAGAAATTCGAAGACGGACTGAAGATAGAACCAAAATCATTGAATTGGAATATTTCGGGTGGTGTACAACGAGTTTACCTGACGAATCCTAGCAATGAACGAAGAGCGATCAAGGTGTGATGAATTTGGAGAAAAGAAAGAGTTTCTCGGATTTAAAACTGATACTATTATCATTTTTATTATCATTATCTGAATCCGTCTGCTATAATTTATTTAGAATCTAATTTCATTCCAAAATATTCTCAACACTTTTACATAATGGAGGAATTTTTGATTAATTTTTGAAATTCTCAAAAATCTATTCCCAAATTTTTACATATCCGAATAACTTTCCGATCTTTCTCGATCGATCATAGCGAAGCGAATATTTTTGAAGGTAAAATGCTCTGATAACCACCTGTATCGTGTCAGTCACGTCTTTGGCTTTATTGAACCAGGCCAAATGTTTACTATCGATGTTGTCCGTCAAAATGGTGGTTCAAAAACTGATAAAATGGTCTTCCTCTGGACTGAAGTAGAAATTTTTTGAATTTAAAACCGAGCATTTTTTTTTCTGGCTAATTGGAATTCCCAATTATCATGATATATTTCTAAATTTACATATAAATTTAATAATTTTCATGATATTAAATTAGTAATTCCAATTTTCTTCCTATTTCAGGACTGTTCTTATCACAAAAAATCTTTTCAGGCGATGGAGACAGACAAGAATGCTTCAATGCTATTCAAGAAATTATCAGTTTATCCGTTACTTGTGCTACCTCTTACAGTGAATAATCACGACAGTTAGCGTAGTGTTGCAACTATCGATGATAAAATCAATTCATTATCAATATTTGATAAATTCGATAAAAATGCATCTAATTGTTCAGCATTTCTAAAATATAAGAATAAATTTGATTAAAAGAGATTCAAACCATTTCTCCCTTATCTGTTGCAAATTAACAGTTCGGAAGGAATTGATAGATATGTCATGACATAAAACTCCACATTTAAGATTATTATGATGCCTTGAAAGCTAAGCTTTTCATATTTTAATTATTTTAATACTAAATTAAGAAATCGAACTTGATTAATGAAACAATAAAGGATGCTGAACTTTGACATATTGAATTTTATTACAAATGCATCGTGATTAACTGGATCATCATCGTGCTGATCCATTGCAAGATGGATTAAACTAATATTTCTAACAGAATTAAAACAATCAAAAATGGAATATCAAGTGAGAATGCTTTCAATCACAGAAGTTGCAGAAAAGCTAACTTTAAAAATTAATATTATAAAATACAAAGATTTCGAAATTACAAAAATATGCAAATTTTTTTATAATTATTTGAGAGAAATGAAATATGCAAATTAATTTACATATTTTAACTTATATAAAGTTGAATTATAAAACTTCGAATCACTTATAGTATTAATTCTGCCGGCGTGTAGTTAATAACCTTTAGTTATTTCGGAATTTGGGTGTAATTTATCAGTTAAGTAATGGAAGTGCTTATCGCCGTGCAAATGCTGTTTAGTTTTGTGGTTGTACCGTTGGTTGCTATTTTAGCAACCTTAATTTCCTGCGGACCATCGCGACCGAAACCTGAAGTAATTGCAAGCAAATGATACAGTATTAATTAGCATAATGAATATCAATTAACTAAACTGGTGATCAACATTTTCATCCATAGATAATACTGATTTTAATTGAAAGATTTAAGCAAATAGATTGTTTTTAATTTAAAATTCGATGAGAAGTGGAATTTTTTTTCTTGAAATTGTTCTTAAATTAATAATTTCGAAATTTTAGCCGACGATGATAAACAAATCTCAGAGAGAGCCAGCAAAAATGCCAAGAAGCAATAACTCGAAGAGCAAAGAAGAATTCATTAAAACATCGAAAACAGAAAAAACACGCAGCACAGAATCGCGATCAGACGGATCGCTTTCCAGATCACGTAAGCGGCAAAGTTCTTCGTTAAAGGTAAATTTATTTCTTCATTTTGTCGAGAGATAATAGCTGAAAACTGAAATCTTTGCAACTTGATTCAGCATTACCGAAATGGAATAATCGATTATCAATCAAATCAATTATTCCATTATTTTATTACTACACATGAAATCCTTTCATAAAATATAAATTAAAGTTATCGATAATTTATATAAGAGTGAGGTTGAAATTAAGACTTGAAGGTTTTAATCCATTAAAATTTTAACTTATATTAGGATCGAAGTTTTAGGAAGTTTACCAAGAGTTTTGGTAAACTTTGTGTCAGAAGACGAGAAAATCAGCTTAATTAGTATAACAAATTATGCAAATTTTTGAGTAGAGTCCAATTGCTAAGATAACTAAACAGTAATAATCTCAAAAAGAATTGCGGAACAAAAATCAAATAATAATTGAGAATTCGAATTTGATCTTAAAAGTGAGCTTAAAATAAATTTCATGAAAGATTTTTATTGAATGAATTATTTTTTTCAGAAATCGTTGGAAACGAGCAAGAAGTCAGAAGGTAATTTATTAAGTAATTCTAAGCAGTAAACGAAATTAGCAACATTTTTAGCCGATGAATAGCTGCAAAAATGAATCACTAGATTGGTTAAAAAATAGTTTTAGATGTCGGTTTTTAAATTTTTACTGGTGATTTAATCAAGTAATTTGACTTCTGAAAATTATTCATGTATCGTAAAATTTGCTACAATTTCTAAATTTCCAAATAAGATAGAAGTATGATTTTTATTCCTAGAAATGAGCCAAGGAATTGATTTTAGAAGAGCGGGAAGATCTGAAAATGGAACCCGTAGAGTTACACTGGAATATAAACGGAGGTGTTCAAAAAGTTTTCATCTCCAATCCAACCAGTATACGTCGAGCACTTAAAGTTGATTTTACGTCACTTTTTTTTTTTTCATTAAAAATTATTCAGTTTACTTACATGACAGAAAATCAAATATGAAATTCATTAAAATAAATCTATTAGTTTCCTGTCATTTTATATTTTCGCATCATTACGATTGGAAAATTTTCTTTTTTTTTACATTTGCTTTTACATTTATTATATTATTAATTCCGATGTCTTCTTAGTTTCAAATTAAATTATTAATGATATATTTAATTATTGGAACCGAAATTCTAGCAGTAAATTTCAGGTAAAATGTTCCGATAATAATTTATACCGTGTAAATCCAGTGTATTCTTTCATTGAACCAGGACAGGTATTGGCTATCGATATTTTTCGTCAAAATGGTGGTGCTAAGGTGGATAAAATGATTTTCTTGGCTGCTATGGTATCTTTTTTGAACTATCAGATGATCAATAATCTTTATACCTTTATCTTATTCATTGGTTTTTTCCCAAATTCCTGTTATTTATTATTTTATTATTTCGATATCTATTTATTTGTTGCTACATTTCAGGCAAGAAAAGATGATACGAATCCACGTTCGGTATTCCAGAATGACTTACCGAAACCTATGATGGTCTTACCGTTAATTGCATCACCCATTAATGCATAAATTTCAGTATTATGGTCTGTAGAAGATGACAATAATTTTTGCAAACATATTCATCAATAACTGCTACCAAAAACTTCCGAAATTTCTCCTTAATGTTCTTTAAAACTTTATTAGAATGAAAAGCTTTGTGGAATAATGGAATAAATGAATTTTTTTCATTCTTCTTATTACTCGTTTAATTAAATAAAGGAATAAATTTCAGTAATATGTAATAAGTTTGTCTGAAAATTTGATTCTGAAACTTAAAAAATTGAAAGATCTATGGAATGAAGTATCTCTTCCTGCTATTTTCTATTTGTATTACGATCTTTATGAAATAAGTTGCTTTTTTGCTGTGTCTTTTCTCTGTTATCACTTGTCACCTGTTGTCACCTGGTCATCGATTGGCACTCATTACTGACCATTGTACTCACCTGATTTAAACTTTCAGTTTCTTAGTTCACCGATATGAAAAAAAGCAGCTCAGTAAAAAGTGATAATGAATGATTGTGATCAGAAGTTTCAAATCATCTGATAGTGATTCAGGAAGGACTCGACTGTTTTTATTTTCTTATTAAAGAATTATTTCATGTTTCTCAAACAAAAATGAAATTTTAAACCTTTCGTCATGTTTAATCAATACTATCAATGGACCAATGATTTCTATGAAAAATTATGTTTGTTAGCACTTTCTAAAGGTACTACAAAAAAAACAAAATTGAAAACAAAATTTTGAATTATTATTGGAATCCTGCCGAAAATTAGAAATAGATTTTGTTTGAAGAAAATTTAAATCGGTAAAGTTTTCTTTTAATGATTTCTCGAACTAACTGAATAATGTACACTTTTTCAATTTTTGAACTACAATTTCTACCACAGCTGATCATTTCTTAGATGCGATATTTTCTGATCATTTCCTAAAAGATCGTCTCCGATTTTTCTAACCGTTTCCTAAATTCGATTTTCTAATTTTTCCGTCTAAAAAAAAAAAGGTAACACATTTTGAATTTTTTTTATCATCTTTAATTCAAACATCGGAAAATCTTTTATTTAAGAACAAGTTAAATACAATGTTTCGTTTAATCATTTATCTGGTACTTATGAACCAAAAACGATCAGTTGAATAGATTAGGACTGATACAAATATTAACTATTTTGCCATCTAGTCAATTTTGTGAAGATTGAAAAGAATATTTCAGGAAATTTTTCATTTTTCATGAAACAATTCATTTTGTCTTTCTTTGCTACTTTCGATCTTACATATTACTTTCGCAGTTAGCTGATTCTCAAATAATTTGTAATTTTTTTTGAATAAAATATACGAGTTTCCACAATTATTACATTCGTTTTGCTTTTTCCTTGCATGCCTCAACTTAATTTCTCCTCAATTTCACTTCTACTCAACTTAACCTTTAAAAATTTTCTTAATTATAAAGTGATTCATTCAATAATTTTCTCTAAATTTCCAATATATATTAAATAATTTCCCTTAGATTTCTTAAACTTTTGCAATTCCATTACATAATTCCCAATCTCAGGAAAAAAATCTACTATTACATCAGTATTATTTAAGGGAAATTATTGATACCATTAACTTTATTATTGGTAATTGAAACGTAATTGAAAAACATCATTACTTGTTAACGAAAAATTGAAATTCTAGCTTTTGTAAAAAGTAAACTTTAAGTTGCTTTTCTTATATTTTTTAATAAACATAATTAACAACACGATATTCAGGTGATATAATCTACGTGAAGATGACATGTATTATAATTATTATAAGAGATATTTTTGAAATTTCCCTTCAGAATCTTCTCTTCCGTCAGAATCTAAAACTTCGGTAAATCTTATCGAGTAAATAGCGCTGCAATTTGGAGAAAAGAATTGGTAGAATAACAAATAAGTATGAAACATAATCCATTTATTTATGCAAAATTCAATTTAAATTTCTAAATATTTTATCGAAAATTGAATTGAAATTATAAAATTAACGGTTTATAAATAAGGAAAAATTAAATGAAAAGCTCATTGTCTTTCTTCATTTTGCACTGTTTGGTTGAATATTCAATACATAGGTCACAGATCTCTTGACCTATGGGGAACTGTGATAAGGATGCGGGCGATTCTGGTTCGATTCCAGTTTACTTTGATTCGTCATTGAACTTTTCATCCAGAGAATTTTGCACAAAAGTTTGGGGAAAACTGTTGAACTTCGATTGAAAGAGCTTTTTATATGTCTTGTAAATCGAAGATTAATTCTTGTTTTTTGTGCAGAAATTTTAGAAATATAAAAAATATTTCAGGGATTCATTCACCTGAACATTTATCCGGCTCACAGCGTAAAAGCTCGCCATCATTAGGATCTCGATGTGGCTCAGGTCTTACTGGTTCACCACGCGACCTTTCACCTCCGCTACTTCAGGTTTCAAAATAGTTTAGATTTTTCGATCGACCAAGTTTTTCTTATCAGTGTCATACAAAAACAAATAAATAAATTAAAATGATCACGGAAGACATTTCAATTGCAAAAATTTAAGGAATTAGCATGTATGAATCTTCGCGAGATGGCTTCTCGTCCGGATATCGGTCGTGCTGGACGTCAAA
Organism: Onchocerca volvulus; assembly: GCA_000499405.2. Classification (NCBI taxonomy): domain Eukaryota; kingdom Metazoa; phylum Nematoda; class Chromadorea; order Rhabditida; family Onchocercidae; genus Onchocerca; species Onchocerca volvulus. The sequence continues at coordinate 22,676,933 of HG738138.1, read as the reverse complement.
TTGCAATTCGTTCGAATTTCTTCGAAGTCGGAATGATTAATAATAATATGATGGTTACTCAATATCATGTGGAAATTCATCATCCGGGATCCAGAAAACTTGATAGGTTTATCATTGTTTCAGGAATTTTGAAATAAATATCACGAAGTTCCTTCATTTTGCTAATTTTGAGTACAGAATTGGCTGAAGCAGCCGTTGTACAGATCAGAAATGAAAGCAATATTTGATTTTTCAATTATTTATTTTGATAAAATACGCAAATTTCGCATAGAACTTTCGGTAAAGCAAAATAAATTTGCATAAACGGAAAGAAGAATAAGAGCTATTGAGTTTTATTTCATCATACTTGGAAACTTCTTCTTCTCGACATTTTTTTTTTTTTGTGTTTACTTCATTTCTTTATTTTTATCGATTCATGAAATGTTGTTCATCCAAGAACCATCTGAAACCTACATACATACAGAGAGGAGAATCGTGCAGTATTTTGGAAAGTTGTCGTGGATCATCGCCAATATTTCCCAAATAAATTCGCTGTTGCTTATGACGGAGCCCATCAATTGTACACACCGACGCGCATTGAGTTTCCAGAAGGACGTCCATCTGTGAGCCAATTTTTCAGAGTTAAATTTAAGACTGAATCAAACCACTGATATGAGAAATTCTGCAGATTCGCCTGGAAAGTGACGTATCATTGGCGAAGGATTCGCGTGAGCGTACACGTTGCGCAGTCTCATTCCAATGCGTGGGTCCCGTACTTATTGAAATGCGACGTACAAGAACGAACAATTTAGACGAAAGAATTCTAACGCCAATTCAAATTATTGATATTGTCTTTCGTCAATCACTTACATGTCCATATGTCGAGTTCGGCTAATTTTGCTTTTTATTTTTTATTTTTTGAATATTCATGGATTTTAATTGAAATTAATGAACTTAATTTTTAATTAATTTTAATTGAAATTAAGCTGTTATTTCAAACACAGTTTGAACGAAATTTATCTTTACTATTATTTTATTTTAAATCTGAATGATTAAAAAAGTAAAGTAGTAACATCGATATCATTGGAGTTTAACATATCAAAAATTGAAGATACTTTTATTAAACTTGCAAATCTAGCCTCTGAAATTTTCAACATTCTTAACGCTAAAAATTTTAAGTAGAAAAAAAAAAGCATTTTTTATTTCTAAAGCTTTTTTCAATTTTCAGTCTTAAAACATGCATTTTTTTTTCAGAAATTCTGCAAATTTTTTTGTTTATAAATCATCGAGCTATCGTTTACCGGTGAATGGTGCAGCGGCATTGGATTTAGAAGGCGGTAAAGAAATGTGGACAGGATTCTTCTCGTCCGCTCACGTAGCATCTGGATGGAAACCATTTCTGAACATCGATGGTTAGCAATAAAGGTGTTTCAAGAGATGTTTTCCATGTCGTAAATCATTCAAATATATCCATTAAACTATTTTTAAGCTTATTTGAAAAATTCCATTACTTGTAAAAGAAGTACGACTTCGGCGAATCATAAAACTGGAAACTATATCAGGAAACCGGAATAGCGCAATATGTTCATTGTCATTCCGGATTCGCATCATTAATTGCTTTAAAGAGAGGAAAACTATTTTGTTACAGTAACGCATACGACATTTTATAAAGCTCACATCTCTATGGTCGAATTTATGTGTGAAGTGTTAAACGAAAAGTCGAGCCATTATTGTCGATCGAGTTCGAAAGAAGATTATCGTGATACTTCATCAAGCAATACACGTAACGCACGTGCTGGGTCACGTTATGGTGGTTATAGTAATTCGTCATCTTATTCACGTCATATGAACAATCGACGCCGCGATTATAATTATCACGATTACATCGGTGGAGCACTTTCTGTAAGTTAATTGTTGTGAAATTTGTGTAAATACTTCATATTACATATGTCTAATTCTAAAAAAAAAAATTGAACAATTTGATCTTTAAAGTTATGTTTTTGCCATATTTATCATTAAATAAAATCAATGTCACATATTCAAATCATTATCTTGTTTACAAAATCCAAAAATTGAAAGTAAAAGTTGCTTTAAATTCAGTTTTTCTTCTTCTCTTAAAAGATAAATTTTTGTTTATTTTAAATATTTTTTGAAACTTTGAAATTTTTCAGCCCGAAAAATTGCATAAAGATTTTTCTTTGAGTAGTCATGAGTTAAAAATTTTCGGTGATCTCGTAAAAGGAATTAAAGTACGCATTTCGCATCGTGCTGGTGTTATCCGTGTTTATCGTGTCAATAGTCTTCAACTTCCAGCTGATCAACTTTGGTGTGATATTTCTTAAATTATCATCAGTAGGATACTTAATTAGCTTCTCATGGCATCCTTCTGTTCCGTCATAAAATGAAAGCTAATGGAAAGAGATTGTAACAATTTGAATATCCCTAAATTATTCTTTAGATCAGAGTCTTATAGAAAATTCACAATTAAGATATTTCTTAACAGTTAACCTAAAATATATTTTAGGTTCCAAGGTAAAGATGAAGACGGCAATGAACGACGTATGACAGTGGCCGATTATTTTGGTGAACGTTACGGTAAGCTAAAATATCCTAAACTGCCATGCGTTCACGTGGGTCCAATAACACGTAGTATCTATTTTCCTCTGGAAGTTTGCATGCTTGATACTCCACAGAAATACAACAAGAAATTGAACGATAAACAAATATCAGCCATTATTCGAGTATGACTTTTTTCCAAAATCATTTCAATTATTCCAAGTTCTTTTTCAATATTTAATTTCCAAATTATAAGAGCATGAAATATGTGACATTTTGGTGCTGCTTCGATATTTATGCAATCGTGACAATCCTAATAGACTATTTATACTTATATTCTGATATCTTAAATTAATTTAAATATCACAGTAGGAATTAAAACATTGAAAAGTTTTTTTTTTTTTGAAAATGATTTAGGCGGCGGCTGTTGATGCATTTTCACGCGAACAACGTATTGCATCGCTTTGTAAACAAGCTGGCTTCCAATGTGATCCATTTTTGCATGAATTCGGTCTACAAATCAATCCGAAAATGTATGAAATGATCGGTCGTGTTTTGGCACCACCACGTATCCTTTTTGGAGAAAATAATCGCAAAACGGTTTGATTTTAAAACTTCAGTACTATTTAAAATTTTTTACTAATAATTGCTTTTATTTGAGTAAATTTTCAAAAGGTTCATTCAAAGAGACTAATCTGCAGGATCCGATTGTTATGCCGAAAGATGGAGTTTGGTCGATGGATGATCAACGGTTGTATTTGCCGGCTAGTTGTCATAGCTATTCCATGATAGCAATGGTCAATCCACGTGAACAAAATCATCTACAGTTAGTTTTTTTTTTTTTTTTTTTTTGCCCTAATTTCCTTCTTATCACCATCTACAGTTATCGCTTAACAGTGAGATAATACAAGAAATTAATTCTTATTACTTGTGTCAATTATCCATGAATTTCCGTTTTACAGCATTTCTACTTGCTTTCTTCTAAACTTTTATTAATTTCTTTTTTGGCTCAAAAAAAAAAATCGAATTTAGAGCCTTTTGCCAAGCACTTACCCAAAAGGCTAATCAAGTGGGAATGGAATTTCCAAACTGGCCTGATCTGGTGAAGTACGGTCGTACCAAAGAGGATGTTGTCATCTTGTTCAATGAAATTGCAACCGAATATAAGCAAACAGGAACTGCATGTGATCTTGTCATTGTCGTGTTGCCAAACAAAAATGCCGATCTCTACAGTTCGTTATACAATCATTTCAAGCTTACATTTCCTTATTTCACACGAAATTTTGGTTTCATTGAACTTTTGGTTTTTTTCAGTGCCTTTATTTCTTTATTTTTTTTCCAAATTTCATCAAATATCTCAAAAATTTTTCCATCATGAAGGATAGGTTTTTAAATTTTATTATAAGTAAGTTTGGATGAAAAAATAGCAATAAAATAAGTTATGGTTAATAAAGGCGACGAGAAAAATTAAAAAAGCACATGGAAATTAAATGAATTCAAATCACTTTAAATTGGTATTGATATTTAATTTGCTAATAAGAAATGTTATTTTAAGGTTGAATAATTGTGAATTTGCTTATCGAGTGAGATAATTACTTGAAATATGACAGAATCATATTGTGGAATTAGAATGCATTTCAGTGACAGTAAAGGAATGCAGCGATATGATACATGGAATCATGTCGCAATGTATTCTGATGAAAAATGTCATGCGTCCATCACCTGCTACTTGCTGTAATATGATTTTGAAAATGAATATGAAATTAGGTGGCATTAATTCACGGATTGTTGCTGATTCGATTACTCAGAAGTATCTCATCGATGTTCCTACAATCATCATCGGAATCGATGTCACACATCCAACACAGCATGAGGAACGACAGAATATTCCATCTGTTGCGGCGGTATATTCAAACTCTGTGTTTTTGTGTTTTTGAATCTGAAAATTTAAATTTTTTGATCGAAAAATTATTTATAATAAATTTAATAATTATAAAATATGCCAGTCTGATAAAGATTATTAGATTAGTTAACAAATTCATCTATAGATTGTGGCCAATCTTGATTTATACCCACAATCATATGGTGCAAATATCAAAATCCAGCGTAAATGTCGTGAATCAGTTGTTTATCTTCTGGATGCTGTCCGTGAACGTCTCGTAAGTTTCTACAAAACAACACATCAGAAGCCAAATCGTATCATCGTTTATCGTGATGGCGTTTCCGAAGGACAATTCAGCGAGGTATTAGTATTTATTATATAAGATCATTAATATTTTTATACGGAGACATAAAAGAAAAAACTTGGCCTTTGTTTCACTTTAAATCATATATGATAAGATGTTCGGTGCTTAAAAAGATTGCGATGATTAGAGAATCTGCACGTAAACTGATCACTATTTTATTCTTTCCTTTGTTACTCATACAGAAAAACACACTTCTACTAAAAAAATGAACGAAAGCTGCAGATTTTACGTGAAGAAATGCAAGGTATTCGTACGGCATGTCTGATGCTTTCGCCAGATTATCGACCACCAATTACATATATCGTCGTGCAAAAACGTCATCATGCACGAATGTTTTGCAAGTATATACGTGATGCAGTTGGTAAAGCAAAGAATATCCCACCAGGTACGGTAATCGATACAGGAATCGTTTCGCCAGAAAGTTTTGACTTCTATCTGTGCTCACATTTCGGCATTCAGGTAATGTACTAAGTACTGTTTTCATTTCATCCAAATTTTTTTTTTTCAACTTCTACTATTTTTATTTCATTGCAATTCAAAAAGTAGTTATTTGAAAGTTAGTCCATGAATCAATCGAAATTGAAGTTGAAAAAATTTTTAAACAGTTCAGATATCGCAGTAACGATGACGCCATATTAAGTGAAGAATACTTATCAAGTTATCATCTTCTATCTAGACTACGACCCTTTATAACACACACACACACACACACACACACACACACACACACACACACACACACACACACACACACACACACACACACATATATATATATATATATATATATATATGTAGCTATATTCACAAATTGGAAAATTTTTATCAGAAATACCTGCCAAATCATTACAAGATTTTTAGGGTACTTCCAGACCAGCACGCTATCATGTTCTTTGGGATGATTCGAAGTTCACGTCAGACGAGCTTCAAGCAATAACGTTCAGTATGTGCCACACGTACGGACGTTGCACTCGTTCAGTTTCCATTCCAGCACCTGTTTACTACGCCGATCTTGTAGCTACACGTGCACGATGCCATCTCAAACGAAAAATGTACAGTTTTTTTCATCACATTATTAATAAGAATGATAGCATCCAGGTCTCGAAAATTTTTAGCACTTAATGATATAATTAATACTTGCGCATTTTTCGCCCATTTTTGACTGGATTCATTAATTCAATTCAGTAAGAAAGAAGAATGTGAAGCTATTAGAATTTTTGAATTTGTAGATTTAATAATTCGAATTATTCATTGCAGGGGTATTTACGAGTCAGATGTGGCATCAGATGCAGCTTCACTTATTTCGCCATCATTGTCATCACTGATTTCTGCAGGATGCATCACGAATTTAAGACACATCATCGATGATGATGATGATATTTCAGATGGAGAAAGCACCAAAGTGAAGCATACTGATTTTTTTTTGAGAATTTATTGAATCAAATTTCGTAGTTGAAATTTTGAGTTTTCTTTTGAACTCCATCATATGAATGACGATGATAAATATCGGTGGATTTATAAGGAATTTTCTATATACATATACTTTTTTTTTTGGGATTTTCTAAACATAATTAAGACTATTCACTGCTTTCGACATCACAAACACAAATATGCAAATTTGGTGAAATTGAAATTTATCATTTATTATTCCTCTTCAGGATGATCTCGTACAATCAATAATGAGCAGTGGCGATGCAACACTACAGGAATATGTTACGGTTTCCGAGAAATTTAAGGGACGCATGTATTTCGTTTAAAAAATGAAGCTCAGCTCGTCATTTATAAATTATTATTATTTTTAATTAAATTAAATTATCATTAAAAATAATATTGCTATTTGTTTGGCAATCAATTAATTATTGAACTGTAATTTGTAAAGCAAAATTTTTTAGAAAGATAATCTGAAATAGAAAGTATGTAATAGGAGAAATGTACAAGAAAGATTTATTTTTGCCAGAAGAACGAAATAAAAAAGACAAAAAATAAGAAAAGGAATGAAAAAGAAAATTTAACATAAAATCAAAAAGTGATGAGAATGATTTTAAAATTTCATTTTAACGAAAGAAAAAAACATACTGAAATTTGACCCTGAGTTAAATGCTATTCCCTGATCTTCTACGAATGAGAATTTATGCACAACGCAAAGATCACATCAGCCATTTAATATCTGGAAGCGGCATTTAACTACAAATTTTCGAGAATTCAACTGGAAATAACTTCCAAGAATTCAAAAACATACTGACCTTAGTTTGACCTTAGTTCTCTACCTATTTCACAATCCTACTTCCAAAAATTCACTTCAGTTTCTTTTTCGTCCTCAATCAATGCTCATAATAAAAATGCCTTGTAATTAGAATGCACAGCTTCAAAGTTTTGTTTGCAATGTACCTTGCGAAAGAACTATACGTGTTAAATTTCTTCTAAAGCATACTTAAATTCACTACAAAGAGTTTTTCATCTGTTTCTGATTTTATAAGGAATTATTAAGTCAAGAGTTACTGCACAAATTTTATTACAAAGTAATTAATTAATTGATGAATGTTTACTAATGAAAATTTGATTTGACAAAATTTCAAATCAATGAATTGCTCGAAATATCTCGAATATTAGGTTTAAGACACCTGCAGTCGAAATATCTAAGATGAAAATAAGAAATCGATACCATAATTATTAGAGTTACATTGGAAATAGCTATTAGAAGTACTCTAATTAGTAGAAAAGTTTGGTGTCACTACAGGATGCCATATATATTGCTGATAACGGATAAAAATGAAACTTGTAAAAGGACGAAGAGAATGATAAAATATTCTCATATCATTCATTGTTTTCTTCCCAGTTTCAATTTTTTCATGATAATTTTTCCAGTTAGCATCTGAATTTACCAAACACATGACATTGCTATTTGAATTAACTTTACTTGACTAAAAAAAAATTGAACATTTGGTACAAAGATATTCTGACAATTGAGAGACTGAGATAATCGTTGGACATATCACGAGTTATTTGGAACTATCAGTTATTCTTATAAAATTGTTGAGTATTAGTTACAAAAATCATTTTAATTCCATTGTTTCCACATATTTCTTTTTCAATCACTTCTCTAGATCTTATCAGTCATCACTTAAAGCAGTACGGGAACAAAATTATTTCTATCATACTGATAATATGTGGTTATCAGTCTTCGTAGAATTCGAGAACTTTTTACCAATTGCTAAACCAAAGACTTTTCATCTGCAAATAAACTAGGCGAATTCTTGGAATTGAAACATTCAATTACTATGTTTTTTCGAAAAAAAAAAAAAAAAAGAAAAGTGTGAGAAAAATGCAGATATTTAACCTAAGTTCTAAAGCCATCGTAATTTCTCCCCCACAGATTTCTTAAAATTCAAATTTTATTACCAAAATGATAGTCAATCCGATTTTCATTCCAATATTATCTATTCCTTCTAAAACTGATCTTTTTCAAAATGTTCGACGAAAATTTTCTTTCCAGAAAAAGTAAAGGAAATTTAAATTATCTTTAAAAATCATTTTTAAATTAAAAAGAACATATAATAATGCAATGAAGCATCCGATATTTCTCAAATTCTGTCATACTTCTCCGATACTGCAAAATAGCAGATAATTGTAAAATTAGAAATGTAGAAGCAATCAATAAAGCTAAACTATCACCAACAAATGGATTTTCACATCATTCACATCAACGTGAGAATTCTGACCAATGGACGTGCTACCTTTCACATCAACGTGAGAATTCTGACAAACGAACATGTCGTCTTTCACATCAACGTGGGAATTCTGAGAGTGAAATGGCTGCCCGACTAATCACGTAGATTTTTCATAATGGAAACCGACATGGTTAGACACAGTTGATATGATCAATTTGCTGTTTCAAACTAATTAAATACTCTGCAAAAAATAATATTTTGTAGAAAAAATGAAAGTTTTAAGTTATGGGGTCCCGTGGTGTAGTGGTTAGCACTCAGGACTTTGAATCCTGCGACGGGAGTTCAAATCTCCCCGGGACCTGCCTTGATTTCTAGCGCTAGCATCTCCGCTTTTGTTGGATTTTGACATATAACAATAGCAAGGAAGATGATGATTGCACATCATGACGAATCAGAATTCCAAAAATGATTCATCAGATGCTATTATTAAACTTGAATTCTCAAATTTTATTAATAATTCTATTGTAATGTGTGAAATTTCAAAAATGAATCATCAGACATTAAAAGAAGGACTTAAATTATTATTAAAATTTAAATTTTTGAATTTTATTGTATTGTGCGAAAAAGGAAAAGGAACAAATATGAAGGTTTGGCATTATTGAGGTACAAATCTATCTGGGAATTCGAATAGTATGAATTTGTCCGGAAATTTAGGTAATATGGATTTATCCAGAAATTCGAAATCTCTCTCTCTCTGCGATGCTAGGAATTTGCAACAAATATGAAATAATGTTGAAAATATTACAGTTAATATAATAGCAATAATTGTTAGAAAGTAATTTGATTAAAAATTGAAGTGTTCTGTTTGATATTGGGATGTACTTAAATTGAAATGAAATTAAAATATTCCATTACTAAATTAAATTTCTTATCATTTTAATGCTCATTTTTTATTTCACATTTTGCTTATGCGGTAGTAGAGTATAGTCTTCGATATATGCCTCCCCCATTCAGCGAACCAATATGATCCTTAAATTAATTAAACATTCTTTTCTGACCAATAAGAAAATTAAATTTCACAGATTCTCCAAATGTTAGAATTTGTAATTTTTCAACAAAAAAAAAAAAAAAAACTTTCAATTCTATCGATTCATTTGAGAAAGATTTGTCATTATATCTTCAATATTCTGGCCAAGAGTTTATCAAAATTAACAGGTTATTTAATGAAACATAATTTCCGATGGTTGTGCTTTTTCAGATATGGCCAAACAAATCTCATCGTTCTCTAAGACATTAGTCTTCGTAGACTTAAAAACTTACTTTATGAAATTGGCAGTTTCTAAAATTTATTGTAAAAATTGAAATCAGGAATTAGTTGTTCTTTCAGTTCTGTTTTGAATGTTTTTATTTATAATTTAATTTTCTCCCAGTTCTGTTCCGAATGTTTTTATTTAGAATCTTGCGCAATTTCGAAACATAGAGATCATTCTGTTGAAATGATCAGAATAATTAAAAACACTGATCGCGCGAATTTTACTATATATATTCACTTCATTAATTTAAGTGAAATTTGTTTAATTTTTTTTTTTGCATTGATCTATTTATTCGATTTTCATTTAGGACAGATTATAAAGTCTAAATTGCGATCTCACAGACAATATTCCTTATCAGTTATCTATCTCGAAAGTTTATAATAGTCAAATGATCTTTATCAGTTATCCATCTTGAAAGTTTATAATAATCTTTCGAATAAAAACAGAAATATTTGAAAGGCCCGGACCATTTCTTTCCAAGTTTGAACTTTACCTGAGATGAAATATCGAAATAACATGCTGTTCCGAATGTTCCAATTCGTAGGAATTTCTGAGTATGCTTCAATAAAAGCAATTAGATGACAATGTTTCATTGAAAGCTGAAATCAGTGAAATGGCTTTGTGGTCAAATAAAATAGAGACTTATAAATTGTTGTTTACATAAATTCAAAATTTAGGAAATTTTAATTTTCAGTGTTAATTTCTACGACAATGCAGTAGGGATGATAATTGATGATAGTGACGAAATTTTTTGTAAATTCTGACTCTTCTGGGGAGTTGTTTGAATAGCATGTTAAATCTAAGGTATTATAATGAAAAAGAGCATTCCGCAAAAGATCAATTTAAAAAAAAAATTAGACGAATTTATTATTTGAATTCTTAAATATATTTACTGGATGAATATATTATTTCAAGTCTTAAATATTATTTATCACAATAACTTATCAGTGAAGAAGGTCAATTTTATAATGTAATATTCATTTTTTAAATTCATCATATAATTAAATTTAACTTCCAAAATTTCGAGCTACAATTGTTAGGGATAAACAAATCGGATATTCAGTTAGCAGATAATTTCTGCTGAAAAGTGTCTCCGGTTTTTTCGAGATTTTTTCTTACATGTTAAAATGCCGATTTCCTTCATTTCGTTTTATTATTCTGCGCTGAATTTCAAGCTTTAATATTTGAAAAAAGCATGGAAATTCTTTCTTGCCTTGATAATAAATAACTGTCACGAAATAGTGTGGATTTTATTATTACAAATAGCGATAAAAATAGTTCACAAGAAATCAAAAAAAGAAAAGAAAAAAAGCATTATTTTGTCTGCTATTCATAAATGCAAAACTAATATATTTTTATTTTATCCATTTCTTCAAAAAATTAAATTATCCGTAATTCCATTAAGATTAGCGAGATTAACGGATGGGCAGATGATGAGGTTGAGAATTTTCCAAGTTCTGATCAAGAAAATGATTTTTTGTTCAACTCTCAAAACGGAATTATGACAACGGACTGATCATTATAAGTGAAATATTATTATCTTGAATGTGAAAAAAAAAAATGCAGTTAAATATTTCATATAAAAAAGCCATTTAATTTACTTTCTTTGTATTTCAAGCACCTACCGCCAATTTTAAATAATAAATATTGGTTTATAAAATATTTAAATGCAGCCAACAATCTCAATTATCGATTATTAAAAAATGTTATAGGTCAATTTCAGTAAATTCAAAATAGATGATGCATCATTTTTGTATCCAGTGGGACAAATGAGACATTAAATAGATAACTGCCACTAAGAAAATAGAAATAAACAGAGGTCAGAGGTCAATTCTTTTGCACTTTATGCAAAAATGTTTGCTTATTGAATGTTTAAGTTGACATGAACAGGTGAATTAGTCCCTTCCTTCTTATGAATGCAGCATTATAGCTTACTGATTCGTTATGCAGTGATAAGAGACCCAAGGAAAGGAATGATAGATAAGGCTATCATTCATAGCTTTTCAAAAGTTTGCAAATTACTTCAGAATTTGGCATCATTCTTCCTTACTTTCAATGTTTGAATTAGAACTGTCAAATTATACATTTTCACGAATAACTTTTTTTAAACGACAGTATTAATAGAACTTAGTAGTGCGAGATAGAAAATTTTCGTTCTAGGCGGAATTTTTTTTTTTTGATTTCTCTTATACTTTAATTATATAGTTAATTGTATATCATATTTATGCTTATTTTAAGTTCAGATTATACAAAATTGAACTTATATTCGAATTTGATTTAAAATAGTTAACATACATTTTCTAATACTCTATCACGTTGTCTGTTACATTAATATTAAAAATATTTTAATTCTGTAATCTTACTATCAGAACAGTTGCAATTCTTTCTTTCTGTCAGAAATTGTTCCTTAGTAATAACAAAATTTGCAAAGTCATATAAGACAATTTTCAAAAGAATTGCAATAATTTAAATCAACGATTCTGGAGTATTCAGTTGTTTGATTGTAATAAATTGTTAGAATCTCTTATTTTTTTAATGGTTTTCTTATTATGCATCACAATTATTTAGATGTTTTCCAATGAACTTTGAACTATTCGCATGCTTTTCATCCTTACACCAAAATAATATGCCTTCAAATTGTCCCAATGGAAATGAAGTATATATGCTTGATGGCAATATTCATATAAGTAATAAATTTTCGATTTCAGCTCTTTCTATTTGGAAATCGTTCTTTTGAATGATGAAAGAAGTACATGGACAAATCAAATATACAAGGCAATATTTTTGATTTTCATAAAATGAAATATTTTCTTCAATTATTCTTTTTCAGGAGAATTCCTTTTATAAAATAAGATTTAATGGATTTCAATTTTTAGATTTTAAAAATATTTAAATTCTTGCAAAGGAATAAAATAATTATGATTTCATTTATCATCTCATATCTAGACAGTTGTTGCGCAATCTCTCCATTTTGAGCAGAAAATATATATTATGATGATTGATTTCCAATATTTCATTTCTATGAATGATTTATGCATAGACTAAAAGAACTTTAAATTTTATTAATAAACAATAAAATCGAATTATAAATAGCGTTGTGAATTATGTAGGGGAGCAATTTTCGCGAATTATTGAGAATTATTTATTTATTTTTGCAAAAAATTTTTATCTTTTTCTAAGAAAAACTCGTTTTCTATGGAATTTTTGAAAAATAAAAAAGAACTGTAATTTGTTCTCTATCAAAATCTTGGGGAAAAAAGAAGAAAAGTATAAAAATTTAATCATGATAATATATGAAATGTTAAACTGTTCGCCAATAATTTCTCACCCTTCTAATTTCAATGATGTGCGGAAAGTATAGAAGTGAAAACAACTTTTTAATTGTTAATTATTGAAAATTTTCATGAGAACTTTGAACATTACACAGCAATTTTTCATCAACTTCAATGAATTACCTTCATATTGGGTTTCAATTTCATCTTCACATGCTCATTTTTTAAATTTTTTTCTTGCAAATAATTGCTGGAAATTGTTTAGTTTTTTATTTTTTCAAATTCAATTATTCATTTTAGAATATAATTTCTTGCAGAATCATGTAAAATAAATTTTTTACAAAAATTCCATGCAATTTATCAAAACTAAAAAATTATTTATTGTTTAAAATGTTCCAAGTTCTAAACTTATCATAATATCTTTTATGGCGCTCTTATTGTGCTATTACTTTCATTTCTATTATTTTCCTATTTTTGAAATCTGAGAGTTTCAGAAATCTAAAGTTTATTTTTAATAGCTTTCATAATTATTTAGCTTCATTTTAAAAATATTATTTCAGGAAAGTTATCCGAAGAAAAAAGTTAGCAAAACATTTAATAAATAGATCGCAAAGAATATTTGGTTTGCTTTATGTAAGCAAATTTCGTCATCAATTCTTTAAAGAAAATCGAAAATGTTTTTTCTTTTTCTTTTTTTTGTTATAACAAATTCGAATTTAAAAATAATACTTGTTAGGAAAGGGCTTAGGGTTTGTCGTATCAATTCATACAGACGACATTGCTATTTTGTTGATTTAATTTTCCCATTTTTTTACTGTGTTCAATGTTATAAAATTGTTCCTTCTATTGCTTTTTCTTTTCTTTTTAATTATTTTGTAGTATGATTCAAAATAATGCTGAAAAGTAAGTAATCAGGAGATCATTGCTACTGTTATCAGAAATCCTAAAATTAATCTTTAATTAATGATAGAAAATTAAAATTGACCAGACATTCAATATCATTATTTTGCATCAATCAGTTCTTCAATTCTGCATTTTCTATCCTGTTTTCAATCTGAATAATACCAAAAAAAGAAGAATTAGCAAGCGAAAAAGCAATTATAGAAGGATTAATAAAAGTTTGGTGCGAATTAAAAGCGACAAAAGGAAGCGATGAAACATCATATAATATTGTTGATAACAAATCAAATCATGTACTGCCTGATAAACTAGAACTTGTTTTATAATGCATGGATTTATAATCTCATAGATATGCTCATTTAACGATGATAAGCTTTTTTCAGGTCCGATCAGCTAAGCTATTATTATTTTATCATTTGATAACTTCAGTGCTATCATAGATTTATCAACTTATTCATCATCTTAATGTAGCACTTTTTAACTATTTTATCACCATAATCATATATATTTTTTTAAGATCATATATAATGTATAATTTTTAGATCAAAGTAAGAAATACAAAAAAAATCTTTCATTTTTGCTTTCGCAACTTGAAATTTTTTAAACATATTTTTAAATATTGTCTTAATATAAATATAATTCGGAACCAATACCATCTCAAAGTTTAAATATTCATATTTCATCCTTCTTTTTTAATTTAATTGTCATCATCAGTTCAGAATGATTTTGCTTATTTATTTTTTAACAAGAAATATATGATGTCAATAATAAGCAACCATTTCTGACAATAAAATTTCAATTTTATTACAACCAGATTTTTCTTGAAAAGTTAAAAATTAAAATCATTGCTACGTACCATATTATTAAAGCATGAAAAACATAAGAAATTCATAAGAAATTATGTTTTCAAAAATTTTCATAACTAGATGTAAAAATGAAATCAAGAGGCAATCTTCTAGTTAAACTTAATTTTTGCCATAAGTCAGAAGTTGTAATTTTTCTTAAGATATCTTAATTTTGGCTTATTCTTTATCCTATATTTCACTCATTAAAATTCAGATTAAAATCATAATTCTCATAAACTTTATTTTTATTGCCTTTTGGAAAGAGAAAGAAAGATCATGATGATATCATTATGATATCATGAAGAAATCATGATCATGATTTGTTTGCTATCAACTTTTAAATACTTTACAAAAAATTTTATTATATGTTTCGCACAGATGAAAAGAAAAGAAAGTTGAATCTCTTTTCAATAAGAGTAAAAATCAGAAATTAAAGAAAAAGAGGAAAATTTTTCTGCATTTCATTCCTTACATATCAGGTTTTTTAATACGAAATTAGCTCCTTATATATACTGTAATTTGTGGTAGAGTGTATCCGGAAACTTTCCGAGAATAGGCATTGTCATTTTGTTTGCTATCTTGCAATTGTAATAGGTCAAAGGTCAATTTAAATAATCAAATAGATCAATACTTTCAAATACTTCCATTAAATTCTATGTTTACATTTTACAACACACAATTGAAACGTTTAAAATTTCTTCATTCCTTTTTTCTATTGCAAATTAATGTATCTGTTTATGAATAACTGCAACAATTCAAACAGCGCTCCGATCTTTGATCCCAATTTCAGCCACTATGCGTTAAGTTTAATTATGAACCGAGAAGAACGAAGACAAAAATCATTCCTAATGAAAGAGAACTAATTATTGCTTCGTTCTTCTATTTTCATCCAATTTTTATGCGATTTGCGTAAAAATCATTAGTTTTTATCAAACTTTCTTGTTAGACTGAATGATTTTTGTTTGAATGTCAGATGATTTAGTCATGAGAATCGCTGATCAATTAATTATCGATTATGATCGGAAACAAATCAAATTTTCTTTTTGTCTCTCTCATATTAGTTCTAGGACATTTGGGAGCTAAGAAAGACTTTTAAAAATTTTTAAAAAGAAAATTTTCCCAAGATTCTTAAAATTTTGATCTATTTTTTCTGAAGAATAGCTAATATTTGATACACATTACAGTTGAATTTTTTTTTTAAATTTTCCTTTCGAAAATATTTTATTAGTCATATACGAGATATTATTAGATAGCATTACTACAAAATTACAGGTAAATAATTTACGGATTATAGATGAAACACTCTTTAAAATACGCAACTATTTAATCTGAGAGTGATGAATCAGGTTTTGTTACTATTTACTCACCATGGTGAATGAGAGATAACGTTTTTTTGAGTGAAATTTTATTCCAAAAAAGTGTCGAAAAATGTAGAATTGATCATTTTGATGATTGTTGAAAACAAATTTCTATCTCTCAAAAGCGTGCAAACAAAGTTATATAAGGAAGAAATTACTGTAGCAAGTATTTATTGCAAAAATTGAAAATTGATTGTTTCATAGATTTTTGCACTTATCATTCCTGTTTAACTATTTCATTCAAAAAAAAAAAAAAAACTATAACCTTCGTGATTTCTTATCATATAAGAGATATGAAGTGTATATGATGCAATTATCTTCGAAATCATATCCTTCTTTCATGTGCCGCTTTTTAGTATTTTAAGATGCCTCTAAAATGAAATTCATTTCAATTGCAGCAAACTTTAGAACAATTTTTAAATTTGAAATATTTCCTTCGATTCCATCTAGAAACAGCATGATTTCATTCAACATCAAATTAATCATAATTTTGATCAAATGTCGAGTGTATTTATTTTCGTTCTATAACTTCATCTTCATCTTAGCACTGGGATCATTTTAGAGCTGAAAAGAGACTAGAATCGTAGTTTATAGCAACAAAATCAAAGTAATTTGGAGCATATTCCATCTTAAATTACAAAATTTCAAAATTATTTATTGAACTCGCGGACTACTCATTAGGATCGATAAACAGTAAAAACAAATAATGATTTGAATGTGCGGTCAAAGAAAAAAAAAAAGAAAACGCAAGAATTTATGATGACCGAACTCCGAGATATTTTTTCCTGACAATAAAAATTGAAATGCAGATTCTGAATCTTTTTTTTACTACAATTGGGCAAACAGTAAATTAACAAAGATTCAAAGATCTGTAAAATAACACTTTAATGAGAATCATTGGAAGTATTTAAGTAAAAGTGTAAAGTGTTCTTTGATATTGTAATTAGATAATTTCATTCTGTAGAAAATGATATTAACCCTAACATTTTTCCATTTGATGTTATGTTTTCCTATGAATTTTGGCAGAATTAAAAATAGATGTTTTGAATTATTCATATATTAGATTTTTTAATGCTAATTTTACAAGTTGCGAATCAATTTTGAGCAATTCGAAGATTTTGTTCATTTGCTTGTAAAACTATAAAAACTATTTTTGCATTTGTAGCACTTCGGAAACGATTCTAATAAAAAAGGTTTTATCAAAAATTGGAAGCAATGTCCTCTCTTTTTAAACATCCAAAAACACTTTGTTAGGAACATTTAAATGATGGTATGGAATGATTCAGCGAAAAAAAAATTAAAAAATTGATCAGGAAATATAAAAAAAAAAAGACGAGATTTTTTTTTTCCAATTTTTCATTTGCACCAAAAAATTTTTATTTGTGTTTTCGATTTCTGCTCATACCAATTATTGTTGAACAGTAATTAGTATGAGTATAAGTCGAAGACGAAGTGAAATTTTTCAATTTCAAACAACTGTTGCATCGCTTTTTTTGGCTTAAAAAACTTTCACATTCTTTTCAAAAACTTGCTGATTTGTTTGTATTTGTTATAAAATAAAAATTATTTTAAATAAAATTCTGAAAGAATTTTTTTTCAGAATTTTACCTTTTTTGCCAAATATGGATGAGAAAAGTACTGATATAGAAAAATCGATATTAAGCAAATCAGCAATTTTAAGTTAGAGTATTGAATTTCAATTAGAAATAGAAGAAATGATCCGGAAAGCATTCAAGTTGAAAAGATGCTTTCAGTTTTCCACAACTAAAATCTGTCATATTTTCTTTAACTCATTTTAAAGTATGGAGAATTTTAAATGAAGTTTTTGCAAATATTTTCTAATCAAACTTAAAATGAAATTCCAGATTGATGTCTCGAGATCGATCGGAATCATTGCCAAATGTCGCAAATACTATAGAAGGTGCTGATGATGGTACGCCATTATATTACTGTGATAAGAATAATAAAGAAAGCAGCAATACTGGGTTTGTTTTTATATCTTTATTAAAATATTAAAAAAAATTAATTAAGCAAAGTTGGAAAAAGCAAATTCTTCATTAAGTCAAGTATTAAATCACAATTAAAATAAAATCACGAATTATCAATCAATTTCTGTTGCAATATCTGTTGATTCTCCATTATGATTTAAAAAAAAAATGATTCAAAATATATATATATATATATTTTTTTGTTTTTACTAACACAGATTTAATAGTTAAAAAAGAAAAAAAAAAGAATAGAAAGATAAAAGAAGCTTGTCCAATTCTAACATATAAATTTACCAGTCGTATAAAAACTTTATATCCAACACATAAAGAAAACTTTTCACTTTTCTTTACTTTTTTTGGCTTATTTTCAATAATTTCTTCTAAAAAATATTAAAGCCATCGTACATTGCTCATTTCACTTAAATGAATTTTGCAGGAAAGCAGAGCGATCACTTTATGCTGTATCAGCGGTGACAATATTATTTATCATACTTGAATTGTTGGGTGGTTATTTCGCTAATAGTTTGGCACTTATGAGTGATGCTGGACATATGATTTCTGATTTGTTAAGCTTTTGTGTTTCAATTACTGCTATTAAATTGGCACAAAAAAAGCCAACGAAACGTTTACCATTTGGATATTACAGAGCTGAGATATTGGGTGCATTGGTCAGGTGAGGTATTGATCATATCAGTGATTAGAATAATAGATAATCAATCTTTGATGAATGAACTTTGAAATGATCAAATTTTGATTTTTAGTGTAATAATGATTTGGGCGCTAACGGCGATACTTGTATACGCAGCTATCGAACGTATAATTCAACAAGATTTCGATGTTGATGTAACAGTCATGTTATATACGGCCGCAATTAGTGTACTATTCAATGTCATCATGGGCCTCATTTTACATTTTGGCAAATCAACACATTCACATTTTGGAATGTCACATAATCACGGAGGTGAACGAACATTTCCAATCGATCAAGAGGTCAATACTTCTTCAATTTCAGCATCATTAATTCTCTCACATTCAATTCAAATAGATAGAAATATTGATTGCTAATTATTCAGGAAAATTTTTTCATTTCAGGAAGGTATATGTAAAATTTATCGGAATGATATGAAAGATCAGGATACTAATACAAATATTATTAAAACAATGGATCCAAACAGTCATAATCATAATCTGTTCAAATTGGTATTCGTTAATTTCATCATTTCATATAAATATTTTTTATAAAATAAATTATGCAGTGTTTTGATTTAATTATTATCTTCCATTTTGTTAAAATTTGATCATATAGTTTGCATAAATATCGCTCATTAAAATGAGGTATAACATCAGGATAATTTAATTATAAATTAATAAACAATGGCAAAGTCCAAAATGCCAAGCTGCGCTTCAATGAAATTTGAAATCTTAAGATGTAATTACTTAAAAAGAGCAATTTTTTTTATTTGTCTCTCAAAAATGATAGATTCTGGAAGATTATCAGAAATCGTCAATTTATGTTTTTAAAATCCATTAGTATCACATTTGAACAATGGATATACATCAAAAACTTCAAAAGAAACTTCTCGAAAAGTTGATTCGAAAGAACATAAATTGGAATCAATCAATTAATAAAAGTAGACTTGTTAGTATATTTTGGCTATTAAAATTATTTTAGGATAATATCAATATTCGAGCTGCATTTGTTCATGTTCTTGGTGATTTATTACAATCTTTGAGTGTATTAACGGCTGCACTAATAATTAAATTTACGGATTACCCTTTGGCCGATCCGATTTGTACATTTCTTTTTTCAATTCTCGTCGTGGTTCGTTTTTTTGGATTTAATATCTTTGTTTGGAATCTTCAGATTAAGCTAATTATAGAGCTAAAAAAAAAAAAAAAAAAAAAAAAAAAAATTCATTTTCAGGTGACATCATTTCCGGTAGCTCGAGATTCGGTACTTATTCTGATGGAAGCATCTCCAAAGCATATCAATGTGGACAAACTATACAATGAACTATGTGCTATTGATGGTTTGCCTCGATCTTCCTTAAAAAATTCAAAACTAGAAATTGAAGAATAAAAATTTGAAAAAAGAAAATCAAAATTATCTTTATTATCGTCACTTTTTTTTTCTTGGTTGAAAATTAAAAAGTAAACGATGTTATTTAATTGATGAAGAAAAGTACTTTTTACTCAATCATAGCATATTTTGGATGGCGATTTTCAATTTTATTAATCTCAATTGTACCCTTTTCTTACTCACATATCAACTTAGGTTTTTCGAATCATGCTGAGGGTTACTAACCTATTTGTTAAGAAAAAGAAAAGTAAAAGAGAAAAAGGAAAGGAAATGCATTGTTTGTATGATCGATCAATGGCGGTATTTTATGACTTCTAGTAAGAAATCATTATGGTACCCTATGGAATTATTATGGGCATTGTTTCAAATTTCAAATTCCATTATTGAGGCATTGAGCCTGAAATAGAATTAGAAACTGGTTTCTTCCATTCAGTTTTATGGTTATAATTGTGGGAATAACCTAATTAGAAATATGAATTTTGAAGGCGTCCGAGATATACATTCGCTTCGGGTATGGTCGCTAACCATGGATAAAGTAGCGATATCGGTGCATCTGGACACCGAAAAAAGTTGCGATTCGAATCATGTGGTGCATGAAGCTAATGAAAAATTAAAACACAAGCATGGAATTCATTTTATCACTGTTCAGGTAACTTTCTCCCAATCTTACCCATCTAAATATAGAACAGAAAAATTTAAAGCTTCCATATGATAAGTAGCGAAGATTATCTCCTATCGAAATATCAAAGTATCCATTCAGATATCATACTAAAAAACAACGAAATTAGGTTGGAATAATTCTTAAGAAAAATCATCTTATAAAGTTTAATTTTGAGGATATGAAAGAAGTATTTTAGATTTTCAATTAAATCATTTTTTGGAATCCTAGATTCTAGATCTTTATCTGAAGTCTTTTATTCTTGTTTTTCTTTTCATTTCGTGGCACAATTAACAGACTGGAATTTTTTTAGGTACAATGTGTATGTAGCCGTATCGTTTCACAGTAATCATTTTCATCTGCACCAATAACAGTCCAGCATACTCTAAGCAAATAGAAAGTATCATTGCAATGCGAATTTTTGGGCCATTAAATAATTTTAGGACTACTAAATGACAATGATTAGAAAACGCAGCGATATTTGGCTCAAACAAAATTGCAATTTAACAATCTAATGTTTTGTAAAAATATCGTATCATTCGATCGACGATATGAAGTAGCAGGGAATGTTACCTCGAAGAAGTAATAGTGGTGCTATCACATTTTGCATTTTTAGCTTCAAGATAAATTGAAATTGTTCGAATTAAATTTAATAACGAGACATATTTAGATATTTCAGAAATCTTGCGCCATAACTACGAAGTTAATGACATCCCTAATTGCAAATAAAATTCCAAATATCTGCTCCAGTCTTAACTCTATCCTCCGATACTGTATCATTCTTAGTAAAATAGATATATTGGGCATCAAATATCAATACATTTTTGATCATCCCTTCATTCCATTCTTATTTTGAAAACAGTCAAGCGTAAGAGGAAAAAAAAAAGTTAACGATCCATCCCCATATGTGAAATCTAAATCGCATAAGCTTTAGATTGACCTAAAATTGATAATGAATAAGAGCTTTCACTCTTCTTTTTTCTTATTTCTTGATTATGGCATCCTGCTGTCTTCATTCTTTTC
Source organism: Onchocerca volvulus (assembly GCA_000499405.2). NCBI lineage: Eukaryota > Metazoa > Nematoda > Chromadorea > Rhabditida > Onchocercidae > Onchocerca > Onchocerca volvulus. The sequence continues at coordinate 22,655,047 of HG738138.1, read as the reverse complement.
CGGAATAATTGCCGTATTTTTGATTATTGTGACAAACTATAGCGTACATTTGTCACAAATATTGTTTCGCCAGTTATACGCAGTAAGAATTTATAAATTTTTATCGATAATTTACAATCACAGGTCAAAGAAGCGGAACAGTACACCAACAAATTTAATACTCTCGAACATAACGAATATCTCAATTTTTCTTAAAGAAATAAGGAAAAACTAAAAATTTCCTGACTGGAAATGTGCAAATTTACCCAAATTTACCCCTGGAACAGAGACATGAAAGATTTTCTCAAAAAAAAAAATCAAAATCCATGTAAAACAAATTCCGAGTTAAATAAGAATTTCTAAAAGTAAAATTACAAACTTCTTTGAAAAGTTCTGCATAAATTCTGGGAAACACCATCATTCCTTTTTCAAAGGTGCCCTGCAAAATACTGTTTGTTACAATTAATGAGCATTTTTGATTTAAAATTGATAAAGGTTCATCGTTCATCAATTATATCATTATTTTTTAATAGTGTATTTTTAATCTGTCTTAAAGAAGATAAATCTTGAATCCAGCAATTAATTCCAGATCTTCCTATTGCTTGTCTTCTATTAAAAAACAAACAAACCCCGTATCTCTTCCAGAACCACTCAGAATAATATATGGAGTTTGCATTGCTTCTTGTTTCTTTAACTGTTTGTTAAGTGTCCCTAACGGTGTATCCATGGAATTCATTTTTTTCATCAGTTCCTTTTTTTCCTGTTTCGCTTGTCTCTTCTCAATTTGTTTTTTTCCTGGCCCCTTGCCGTGGAATCTGAAAAAAAAAAAAAAAAAAAAAAGCTGATAGCATTGTCAAGGCTCGAAATTTTTTGCTAAAAAATTATGTAATAACTATCACTGTTTTTATTAGTCATTCACTCACAAATCAATCACACTAACTTCCAACTGAGAACACGAAATGCATCTTTTGATTCCATTTCTTTTCCACGTTCATCAACATATGTTATCCGTATATCTGGTTTATAATCCACTTTTTCTGGAAATGGTCGTACTGGACCGGTGCCAGTTGTTCCCATTCGTTCCAGCTTCTTTGTATATTTCTCCTCAATATCACTGCAAAATAAATTATATCTGAAATTTTATGTTCTTAAAAAACAAATTTAAGTGTTGATCAGATTTCCATTCCTCTAAAAGAATATGGATGAGACAATGATGAAAACGAAAAGATAAAGAGTAAAGAGACAGCTGAAAATACCCAGTCTACATACAATAATTCATATGATACCAGAGAGAATTTTTTGAAAATGTAATTTGGTGAATAATAGAAAGAAAACAAGATAATAAATTTCTAGACAAAAGAAAAAAAAAAAAAACATACTATCGACTGGTTTCAATTTGCGAGAAACGTTTACTTTCCAGATGTTTCAGCGATGGACCCTTCACCTTGCGTTCTTTACCTGTATCAAGATAACCTTTCTCGGCAGCAGATTTTAACATCGCAGCGACACCCTTTGTTACATCACGTTCTTCACCTAACACATTGTATGCTTCCTCATCGCTATCCTGAAATTCAAACGAATTAACTGAAAAAAATGATTCCAATGTAAATTATACTGTATAAATCGAATGCCTAAACTGATAAAACTTAAACCTTATTTCTTCTGAGAAAAAACTTACATCACTTTCATCACTGATCTTTTTAATCTTCCTGTCATCATAAACAGATGTTGACGCAGTTGTTTCTGTCCATTTACCTTTCATTTCCTGTTCCGATCTTCTGCCATTGTAATGCTGCCTGTAATATACGACCAAAACATAACAAATGAATACAGATTTTTGATGTTAATTTGAAATAGTTTTAGAATATCAATACAAGAAAAATAGAAATAATTTATTTTATAAATGAAGAAACGTACTCAGCTGTTGAATGATCATCACCTGGTTCCTCATCTACTTCTGTTTTTACAGTCTCCGATTCGTTTAATTCTCTAATATCCACTGCATCCAGCCTGTTACCAGCCAAGCCGTACGTAGGAATCTCACCTTGAAAAACAATATTCAAATTTCATTCACCACAAATGCGATAAATTTTCTGACAAATTCTATGCTAAATCCAAGTCACAATATTACGAACAATTACCTAAATTACGGCAATACTCCATTGTAGAATCAATAACAACACCATCTTTATCAGTTCTTTCTTCTACATCTATTGGTTCCTCCTTCACTGAATGTATCTTCATCAATTCATGCACCTGAAAACTGTTGCACATATAAAATGTCAAAATACAAACTTTGGTAAAATTTGCTAACATCTGAAGCGTAAACAATCTTAAATTTTTATACAGTGTATAACCTTTAATGCAGCATCACTTTCTGAGTTTTCCTTCTTAACTTCGTGCTGTTTAAGTTTACGAGCACGATCCAACATCAGTGTTAATTCTTCCTCAGCGTCATCTTCAATCACAACATTGGATAAATCCATACCACCAATCAGATCTAAAATAAAGAGAATCTGCTGAGTAAGTTGACGTCAATTGCAGATTTTTGTGAGATGCAGTCAAAAAAAAACGACTAAAAGAATACCGTACCATCATCATCATCATCATTTTCTTCTTCTTCCTCCACTTGTTTAGCTAATTTATTCAGATTTTGTACATCTACGAAGGCACTCGTTTCTGCAGAACGCCAGCTGCCCTAAATTAAAAAGTAAAATCTAATAAAAAAAAAAATCGCTGGAGAACAAACTGGTAATAAAACACGAAGAAGCAGATAAAAGTCATAAATATAACCTTTTTCTCGTCCTCATCTGCAAGTTCTCCGTCCTCCAGATTCGGTTTATCTTTTGCGACTTTTTCTTCCTCTTTAATACTAAATGCTTCTATGCCGCGCTGTCGATTTATTGCCTTAGCCGCCCTAATAATGAATAATTTAATAAAGTTGAAGAAACAGACAAGTCAAGAATTAAAGAATTGACGAAACAGACTTTTACGAGCCGTAATCTTTAGCATAAACTATTCTGTTGGATCCCAACACTTTTGAATTTCTTGCTGCTAATATTTTTTTTTAAAACAAAGAAAAAAATTCCATTTTACTTAAATTTGGACAATAATCTAATACAGCTAATGATATAATATAGAAAAATTTGACGATAAATTCTTTTTAAATACACCTTTCAGTATCGTCAGCTAATGCACCCTCATCCGGAATGAGATCATCAGCCTTCAACATTTTTCCTTTTCTCTTACGCAATTTTTTGTCCTTTTTTGATTTCGGTCGGCGAAATGATAGCATTTCTTCCTGCAAAAAATCAGACCAATTTCTTTTTATTCGATTTTCATTTCATAAAAACAATTCACAGATGATTCAAATAACTTTTAGAACTGTTAACGCAACTCTTTTGCATCAGTAATGCGAATAAAATGTTTACTAATTCAAACCTCAGTATAAAATTCACTGGCCACCGAGTATTTTGATGTTTCCAACGATTCCAGTTTCTTGTTTGCCATTAATAGCCTTCTACGCATTTCCATTTCTTTACGTTCCTTATCGATATCAACTTCGCCACCCTCATCTTAAATACATTTATACTTAATAACAATTAAAATGAACAAAATTATAAGCAACCAAGTCAGAGGCAAAATGATATTATGGAATGACGCTAAACATCCGGAATTTCTTTCGAGGGATATATGTATGACCATGTTTGATCCACAGCAGTTGAGGGTCAAGTATGCAAAATGACTGCGTGTCCCTACTGATAAAAATACTTGAGAACCCACAATAGATATGAAGCACAAAGAATAATAGTAAACGATAAATACTTGAATTCAATTAAATTCATACCTAGACGAAAAGTCTTCTTTGTTTCCCCTTCCAATTCATCGTATTTTGACAGAAGTCCCTTTTCCTTGGGCTAAAAATTATGAATATTAGTATAAATTATAAATGTTAATGTAAATATTAGTAATGAATGTATTCATAAGGTATAAAATGACCGTTACTGAAATTATCTGAAAAATATCTCAAACTTCAAAACAAACCATTCCGTATTCATCAAATTCCTCCTCATAAGGTTCATAACGATTCGTTTTTTTCCTTAATTCGGCATTTTTTTGATGCCTGTGAATTTCAGCCAAATTCGGATTCACAAGCATTTCTTCACCATCATCCAGAACGCCTTAAATATTCTGATATAACTTGAATAATTCAAATAAAATGTATTAAGAAATATTTTTGGAAATATTTAAAGTATTCAGAAAATACGTTCCGCGAAACGTTAACCTTTATCTTCCAGGACTAAGATCGTTTCGTTGCCCTCCAAGAAATCTTCCTTGGCATGACCCACAATTAAACCAGCGAGATCTGATTTCTGCTGCAAAAATATAAATTGTGAACTTATTGTCAACGATAAAACTATTTTATAAAAGCACTGTAATGTTCGAAAAATATTTGTAAGCATTATTTTACTTCTCGTTTTTTAGTTTTTCTGATCTGTTTTGCTTTATTCTCCTCGCTTATTAATGCATTAACACCAAAATCCGCGTCCATATCATCCAGAATTTTAGCCTGAAAAAGAAATTACTATTCCGGCACTCATTTCACAACGATATATTGTTTTCTAGAATTTTTATAACTCGTCTACATTTTTCGCCTTTATGGCATTTAAAGTTATTAGGAAACTGTAAAAAAGAGTAAAAAGCGAACAATTATTCGCAAGTAATTTAGCAATTTAGATAACAAACCCTTTCTTCTGCCAGCTTCCGCTCTTCTTCTAGTTCACGATTCTTTGCAACCCAAGCGGCAGCATCTTCATCTTCATCGGAATCCGCTAAGGGCCGCACTTTCAATACTTTTTCATACAACTTCCGTTTATCACGAGCTACCTAAACTTACTGAGTGTAGCATGATTTTAAGAGTTTTTCATGCAACCTGTGCTATGGAATAGAAAGATTCGTAATGACAGTTAAATAAAAGTTTACTAAAAGTAATTAAAACTTATGATGAAGAAACCAAACCTGCAATTTCTCTCGCATTTCTTCAACTCTCTTTTTTTCTCCCATATGTTCAGCTTTTTTGTGCACGAATTCCATTCCATCTTCTTTATAAATTTTCTCTACACCTTCACCCCCTTCCACTTCTTGTTCTTTCGATCCACTGTCTATTTCAAGCGGAGCAAGACCAAGCGACGCACGTAACTTATTGGTTTCCTCAATTGATATACTTTCCTCACTGAAAGTAACGATGTAAAGATTTCCTTTAAAAAAAAATCCACATGGACATTTCGAAACCATTAAAATAATTGAAAATAGAATATATGAAATGTAATGTTAAATGTAATCAAAACGTCACTTCTTACTGGATGAGGGAGTACCCGGCGACTTCTCTTTACGTTTTCCTTTTTCCACACGTCTTGATCTAAAAAAATGATATAATACCATCTATGCAGAAAAAAACTGTAGAAAACTTTGACCATTAAAACATTTGTTGAAATTAGTCTAAATTTCAGAATTAGACTGGAGATTTAAAAACTGAAACAATCCTTGGACTTACTTTTTCTCTGGACTTCGGGATAAGGAACGTTGTCTGTTCTCATCGGACGAGTCGTCATCTTTTCCAGTCTTACGTTTTCGACGATGATGTGAATCGCGGCCCATTCTTTTCCAATTATTACTGATAAAATTAATATTACAAAAAGCTAGAACACCAATGAAATCAATTTACATAGCGCCGAATTCATTCTAACCCCTGGTCAGTTAATCAGTCTATAACGAGAAGAGATCTTTTCTCACTCCTTCAGACTTTAGCTTCAAGACCGAAAATCCATCTTTGCTTTTGTGCTGCAAGAACTGAATGAGATTGACTGTTGCATTCGTGGGCCGGGAAGTTTTGAATGCACTGTAATGTGGGAAGAGTTTGAGAACAAAGTAGGAGATGGATTGAGAATGTCGGGAATTGATTGGAGTTTCTATAACTGAACATTTTACTGAAGTTCTTGAGCAACTTTTTGGGATTTTTTAAAGTAGGATTTAGGTTCCTAAAAGTTTCATGCCATCTCTTGAAGAAATCAAGATTCATTGATTTATTCATTTAGTTTCACTTCATAAAATTGTTTGTCAAGAAGTGGAAAAAGCATATAGGGCTTGTCGGAAAATCCGAAAGATGTGATTAATGTAAACAAGGAGTGTTAGAGTTAAGAAAAGCGAAGATAGTTTTAATGGAACTAACAAACCTATAATCATGTTTATGCAAAATGCTTCGATTAACAAGAGCCAGGTCGACCAATTAGGGTTAAACGGTGAAAATCACGAGAGCAGAAGCCCCAAAAGAATTTGAAAGATTCGGATTTTGGAGCAGAGCAGTTTTTTATAAGGATCCAAGGTCGGGTTTTTAAACCGACATAGTTCGGGGTTACACCGACGCGAACATAGTGAATAGTTGATTCGAATCAACACAACAATCGAAAATCAAGGAACAGTACTGTTCTGTATGAGCTACAAAAGAAAGAATATCCAGTGATAAACTCACTTGAATATTCTTCGATAACTGTTTGTAACGAAGGTCTACTGTTCCGTCAAACATAAAATTCTCTTTTCAAACAGGAATCGTCTCTTTCGCAAAATTACTTTCCCGACAGGGTCAGTGATGAACAGAGATTGAAGTTACACTATAAAATGAACGCTTCTTTTCAAATTCAATCTTTTGTCTTCTTTTGATACCAAATTTGAAATATTCTTCTGATCGAGTGAGGTGGAATCGCTGATTTACAAAGTGAATCACTTCTTGCTCTCAATTCATTTTCCGATACAATTACCAAATCAATTTGTGGAGTTTCCGAGATACTTTTTTTCATAGCATAGCTATTATAGTGGCACATTTTATGTCAGGAGAGTGAAATACCACTCGGATTCCTAGGCCTGTTTTTAGCAATCGAAGTCACATATTGCAATGCTGTGGTTTGGTAAACCGACTCTAAAGTAAGTTTTTGGCGGCAAAGTTTTTGATCAATTGGTAGTGTCGTCTGCTATGCTTGCCAAACTGTATGAGTGAAGGGTCAGGTAAGGGAGAGGGCAGATTTCTCTATTCGATGTTTTCAGTGATGTTGTGCGTTCTTCTCATGCAGTTAAGGTCGTGGGGTCACGTCTCGGTCGATATTACTTTTGTCGAATCTGGAAAATTTTTCATTATTTGACTTTTTCCCTAAGAGAAAATGCTGATGCAATAATCAAGCTGCTGATTATACTTAGCAAAATATTTATTACTGTAAAAGAGCAATACTAACTGTTTTTGAATGATCCGTCAGTACTAAATTTGAAGATCACAGATAGGCGCAGTGAGTATGTTAGCATTCTTTATCCAACCTTCTTTTCGCACTCATTATCATTTTGTGTTTGATATGTGATGGATAATAATTCTATATATTGTCGATTGCTTAGTGGAAAATTGCACAGTTCAAAGTGTTAAAATTGCTTTCATATTTCACCCTTTTTCCATTTTCTATAGATACTGAATCTTCTGCAAATCAAATAAGGGCAGATTTAAATTTATTTTCTGTCTTTCAACCCATACTACACTTAGAAAAGCTATCTGTTCATATATTCCGCTGCGAAGTTTCGAGGTTCCATCCATGTCTTTCTTCAAACTTTGATTGATCGGTGACACATATATTTTTCGTTGAAGAAACGTCTTTCTCAAAGTATTCTAATTAAGGAACTTTTTATTCAGGGACGAAAAAAGAAATTCACTTTTCACGGTTTTCCGTTATTAAGTTGAATCACTAAGTTCGTTTTCCAATAACTTCAATGAGTGCTTCACCTCGTGACTTCTATTATTCGAACAAATATAACGATGATAAATATGAATACAGGTTTGTATTATAATTTAGCATTTTAATAGTTAATTTAGACAAGAGTA